>LKNJ01003006.1:0-53850 GCA_002120245.1 Maccullochella peelii | reverse complement strand
GTACATTTAAGTTAGAAATCCCTGTTTATTGTCCTTTTTTCGGCACCCACGCCTCACAAAGGTACAGAGGAAGATCTCAACCTCTCACGACATCACAGTGTGTTCAAAGAGACAATGCTGTGCTGTGGGAGGATTTTACTCAGCTGTCTGCAAAAGTTTCCTCACCCTTCCAGTTAAAAACAGTGGAGAGTTATGCTGAAAATACTGGCTACCAGCAGCTTCCATCTGTTTTCAGGCCATTTATTAATAGAAAATATGCACTTGATTTTTTTTCAGTACTGCAGATATTTTGGACTCTTTCTACTGTTTTTTTGCACACATTCCTAATGCTGTTCCTACCAGTACATTATGTAATTGTGGCATTAAGAACTGAGTATGTTTACATTTGCTTTATTCTTATTTACATAGTTTTTTTTTTTTGCATCAGCCAATTTTAATTAAGTTTTCACTAACATTATTTATATTATTTTGTTGTGAAACAGTTGAAAAACAGTCCTACTGTAATCGCAGTGAGACAGAGTTGTGTTACATATTTCCAGGCACACCCATGATTATGAAAGATCCTCCACACACCCGATATAATGTGTTAGTGGCAGTCAGTGTGGCCGCTGGGTTTGACCTTTCACCTCCTTGATGGAAGCTGGACAGACACACTTAACATGGCAGGTCTATGAGAACTGCTTGATTATCCATTCAGTCTGGTCATTGAAGGCTCCTCACACCTCCTTAGTCCTTTCTCCTCTTCTCTACACCACCTTTGATCTCCCTGAATCTTCCTCCTCCTCCTCCTCACACCCCCTCTATCCTGACGGAAGCCAAAGGCCTAAACCACACACACAGGGCTAGAAGTGTGTGCGCTGCGTTTACATCCACCCATCTCAAGTGGACACACATACATACATACATACACACGCACACACACACATCACATCAAACAGGAAGTGATGTGGCCAAGCAGACCGAGATAACAGCACTTAGAGTGTTTGTAGTGACTGCAAAGGAACTAGCAACGACGAAAATACCCTCACTACAGTTTGACACGAAACATTGGTAAGGTGAATTTATATTACTGTTATAACTATTTATATTTGTGGCATCAGCAGCAAGGCTCCATTACTTGTTTCATGTTAGATGTACAAGCCATGGTATTACATTGTTTATAGATCAGTGTACCTTTTATATATTATGTTTGGAAGTCAGCTCCATATCAGTGATGTTTTATTGCATATGTCTTTGCACTGTGGCACAGCATATGTTTTTATACGTCCTCTTACGTGTGTGAGTGATGCCAAGATTCATATCAATTTGAATGAATGATAAATAGGTCCTATGGAAAATTATTAAGATTATTGCAGCAGAGAAACAGTAAGATACTTCAGTAGATGACAAGCTAGATTAAATGGTTAATTCAATTTAATACAACTAGAACATATTAAGAAATAATGTTCAGTTTGTTGTGTCAGTTTTGAAAATGCTAGATATTTTGCTGATTTCAGGAGTCCAACAAATTTTCTGTATTTATTTCATTTTAATAATTACACTGTCTTAGGTTTGCAGTAGCTGTTGTACCAGTGATGTCCACATAGTGGCAGTGCACTCCTGTGGCAGAGACGTTGGCTGTAGGAAATGTCTGCTCTGTTTCAGCTTGGGAGTGTGTGTGACTAATGTGTGTGATGAGTCAGTGTGAGTGCTTATAACAAGAGCGATCTCTCAGCACATTTATACCAGCACAAAACTTTGGGCCACATGCGACTTCAATCTTCAGTCAGTCCTTACACATTGCATTTTACACTGTGTCATCCAGAGCAGATGACATAATGTGTTGTCACTTCCAATTTAGATTTTAAAATGTATTACAATTACCAGTTTTTGAATTTTGAGGGGAATGCACAGATCCCAAATGGACTGAATTGTAAGTGAACTGAACTTAGATATAACTGTGATCCATCATGAATGTTCTGGCGTACTCAGACACGTCAGCCTGTGCTGCTGTGACTTTGCTGCAGCTGCTCCAGGATGTGAAGCTGATGTTGAAGTTCAACATTCACATTCTACGCTTCTACTTTGCGTGTGTGTGTGTGTGTGTGTGTGTGTGTGTGTGTGTGTGTGTGTGTGTGTGTGTGTGTGTGTGTGTGTGTTCGTCAAACCCTTGTGGAATGCTGAACAGGTCAAGGCAAGCTAAAGGTGAATCTGCACAGTGTGAACTGTTCAGGGGGCATGTACCTGTCTGTACATATTCAGGAGAGACATTAGTCAGCCACTAGTCCATCCACAGCCATTCAACCGTTTCATACCTTTGTCATATCTATAATGACAGGTACAGGTAATGACTGAATGGTATACACAGAATAAACATAATTAACCTAAATGAGCCCTCTCAGAATTAGAATCTCTAATCAGTTTGCATATTCTGTTTTACAGTCTGACATCTGTTTATTCTTTGGCTGCTTGTTGACTTTGCTTGTTTGGTTTCACGTCCTCTGACCAATCCTGTCCGTGCGTCGGTGACGTCTCAGCTTCTTGTTTGTAATTAAACATGTCTGAGAGGCAACTTTCAGCACTGTCTGAAAATGTGCATCTGCTGTGTTTTGTTTCTCTCGGGGAGGATCTCTTGTTCCCACATAACATTGTGATGAATTATTCATAGACTGACATTTTCCCCTTTTTCAATAGTTTGTTGTTCCTGCTGGGAAATAATCTCACAGTTTACAATGCTTGAGACTTGAAAATATGACTCCATAATAGGTGGCATTGTTCCAGTGCAGCTTTACTCGCTCTGTGTGTTCCCATCCTTCTAAACAAGCTGCTGTTCAGATTGAAACGTTGACTGCAGGCTTGATGGGGTTTTTTTTTACCCCTGTGCAGATTCCACCAGTATTGCTCCTTACTGTGTTCAAAACACTGTTATAATGCCTGGCCAGGATGAGACAGCTTGCTGGCTGATCACAATTTTTATCATCATAACATTGGTACATCAGGTTATTGTGTGCTGGATATGGCCAGTTGCTCAGAAGTTTTCTTTGATAAACTTATTTCTTCATACCCCTTTTCATAAATTCAAATGATGCTGTGCTCACCACAGCTTGACCTGTACTTTGGATAATGACTTTATCTGCTAATATTGGCTTATCACACACATATTGTGTGATATTGTGCCTATATGTTGATACATTCATAAAAATGAAACTGCAGCACATAAATGTTTTATAGATGACATTTTCTGCATATTTAACCCTTATTTTTTCTTAATCCATGTTTAATATACATTGTTTTGTATTTGTTTTAATTCATAGTTATACTAATTTAATTTTCAGTGAATTTTACTGGTTATTATTTACTGTTAACTTTCTGTCATTATTATAAAGTTTATTGTTTAACAGTAAAACAGTATAAATATATGGTATACTGTATGTATTGGCTGATTGGCTTTTTTTTGCTCTAAAGTTATAGAAATTGGTTTTATCCTCAAACAGTATCTGTCTGGTGCTGACCATAGATGACATCGTTAGGATGATTGGTGCGTCTGTATTTCACATAACTAGTTATCAGTACTAACAGGAAGCCATTGTATATATGTGTGTGTGCTAAATAGCCTTTCTTTGTCTCTTCTGTTGTCCATACCCTCTCTTGTCAATCTCGGGCTTTCTTGTTAAACAGAGGAATGAGCCACAGAGAAGTAGGAGGTAAACAGAGACAGTGGGGGTAAAGGCCAGAAAGGGCAATGCCTCTCTCTTCTTCTGCGACTCTTTCTCCTTTTCTCTGAGACATTCTCCCTCTACCTGCTGCAGGAGGCGGGGGGGAGGAGCAAGGAGTATTTGATAGGTGTGCAGGGCAGGTTGTGAAACCACACATCTGTATATGTCCTTCCTCAAGGTTGTAAGCCCTGGAGGCGTGTTTGAGAGAGAAGGAGAACGAGAGCAGCATAAGACTTAATCTTTCAAACATTAACACACACTCTTACTTTGGAGTATTCATATTACTGTGGACTGAGTGCTCTCAGCAGACAAGGGGTAGAAAGGAAGGAAGGAAAGGAGGAAGCGAGGCTTAGGGGAGATGAACTCTCTGAGGCTGAAAGAGTTGTCAAACTCAGACTTGTACAGGCGAAGACAGGAGAGACCAGACAGCTATGGAAGTCTGGCTGGGGACAGCCTCAAGTGAGTCTACCTTTTGTGAAGCTTTTAATCCTCTGTCAAATGTCAAATTATTGATGAGACTGCAATGTTGAGAAATGTTGATTCAACTCTATGATGACTGTTATTTGCGCTAGTGTTTTACTTGCATTATATTGTATGTTGTGCCACTGATATTCTGCCCACCACCTGTACGTGAGACTCCATTTGTACCAGACAGTGAACACTTTTTAACTAAAAGTGTTCTATGCAGTTGAAAAGCAACCCCTTTTGATTCTTTAGAGCAGTCCACATCAATAGTTTTAAATGGCTCTCGAATTTTATGGTGCAATAAGGAACTACTTACTAACTAATGAAGAAATCAACAATAACCATACCAGTCAGAATGTCCAGCAGTGGTAGTTTTTTTTATTGGGTCCGTTTTTAAAATGTCATGTGTAAATGCATCGGATGACCTTTAAAATGAGCGGATGGCCTATTAGTCACCAACCCCCACAGTTTCTCTGCTGCTCATTGCAAGGTAACTTTCCTGTGTCACATTTCTCGACCGATTGTTTGTGGAGGTGTTTGGTAAGCAAATATATGATTCATTCTCCATTCCTATCATCCTTTTTTTATTACAGTAATAGGTTTTTCTGTTGACATTTTTTAAACTATTTAAAGTGGGCTAAATCTTGTGCTATCAATAGTGACTTTGTAATGTGGTGTCCTCCTGTGGTCTTTTGGGTTGGTGTTGTTGTCATTAGCTGGTTATCAGCTTTTTTATCATTAGCTGGAGCTGATAGACACTGTCTTGCATCATGTAATGAGTCGGGGAGGGTTCGTTCGTGCTGCTGCAACAGTATCATTATCAAAGTACCTTTGAAGAAAAGTTCCTTTTCTGTGTCGTGTATTGACAAGGAAGATAAGGTGAGATGTGGTGGAGTATTTGATCAGTAAATACTGCAGCTGATGGCTAAATTCCTCTGAGTTGTGTGCAACATATGAAGACTTTTGCAATATGATCACATCAGTTTTGGATGTTCTTTTTCTGTCTTTCACAATCACCTCTCTGTCTCACCCATTCTCTCTCTCTCTCTCTCTCTCTCTCTCTCTCTCTCTCTCTCTCTCTTTGTGGGTGTGTGTGATTCTGAAGTGATTAGAGGAATGTAGTGATGTGAGGAATGTGGACAGAAAGAGGGAACTCTCTCTTTAGAGGAGTCCCCAGTCTAATCACAAACACTTTGTTCTTGCTTTGTAGCCTAACTCCTTCTCGTGCAATGCAAAAATAAGTGTTCTTTTATGTTGTTTTCACAACATGCAGTCTATCCTAAGTTCAGTCTTTGCACTGTGTATCATTTAATGAAAATAAAACTTAAGGAGAGGAGATGATATCTGACTGGGCAGGGTCACTGTGTTGAGCAAGCAAAGCACAAGACTGAAATTTAAACTTCTTATTTGAGAATTACAGCTTACCCACAGTAAATATACAGTATATGCTAGTATACATACAGTAGTACTGGAGGATTAATGGTATTTGATTCATACCTCAATGCAATCTCATTCTTACATGACAATTCTTATTCTGCCATATTTGCACGAGAACGGAGATTGAAAAACCTGCTGGTAGCAGAAAAAGAATCCCATTCTTTTGTGTGGAACTTTTTCAGATTTAAACACGATGTTGACAGTCAAAAGTACATTCTTTGCGAGACATGTTTTCCCATCTGCTCCACCGCAGGGTATCATCTCAAATTCTAACCACATGAAAAGTTGGCACAAAATATACAGTAGTGACGAAGCTATTGAAGCCATGAAAACTAGCACGATGTTTCTGCTGAGAGCCTTATGCAGTCCATTGCCATACCTGACTGTTTATTTAAAAAATGCTGTACCTAAAAATTGTATTTAGAATTGTGCAGCTACCTGCTAACTAGGTTTAATTGGTGCTTACCATGAAAACAACTGTAGTATGAAATAAAAATGGAACTAGGTCCGCAAAGCATCTGCTTCCTCCCCCATGGGAAACACACCATGATTTGGAATAAGTTTTATGTTTGTGAAAGCAGACTTAATCATGTCCAACATGTCTTTCATTTACAAAATGTGACAAAATCAGTAATTTAATCAGCAACATTGTAGCGTTGCGGGTTTTAAAAGAGGCTGTAAATGAACCTGGTAGCGCCTTATTACCAATTACATTTGTAACTTAAAAGCATTGAAAACATAAATTGTTAGTTACTTTACAGTATTGAGAAAGTATATATAGCGTGTTACTGTTATCCTTTGGGCTGTATGTGTTCCAGGCTGTCCTGTAGAGTTAAGTGGGACTGGACCCTTGATAATGCAGGTCAAACTGGGCGTCGGGAACAAAAAGTGCAAAACAAAGGAAATGTTAGTCATGAATTATGTTTGCACAGTCACTGCATCAGAGTGTGTCACTGAGTGTTACATGTGTGTGTGCATGTGTATGCTCGTGTTAGTGTGCAAACTCTCTATGCCTTGCCAAAGTAAAAATGGTTTTGCCCAAACAGCCCTCATGTCTGTGTTGCCATGGTTGCTGTTGACACAGTGTGTGAGGGGGAGTGTGGGTGTGTGAGCAGGGTGTGTTTGATCTGTTGCTTTGGCCTCGATCAGCTTGTCTCACACCGGCTGAGAGTCAGGGTTGTTGCTTGGTTCTGAAAATGTTCAAATGTAGTCTGCAGACAGAGATCCATTCAGCCAACCTTAGGACACATGTTGAATAGAAATGTAACTGCAGGGTTCTGTGTTTTAATAAAAGATTATGACAGAACAATTATCAAAATTATATTTTATTTATATTGTGATCATTTTGGCCATGAAGACAACATGGGAAATGACTCAGTTCTGTGCATTGTCACTGAGTGAAGTTATCTGCAGATATGTCTCTAACCTCTGCAGACTATTTGGTTTCCTTGGCTGAATCATTTTATTACATAGCCTAATCCATCCCTATTAGATAGAGACAGTCAAAATCAATATAAAGAAAATATATCATTCATTGAGGTTTAAGTGGGAAACTAAGAATTTAAAGACAAGCTAATCAGTCAAATCTAAATTTAACACCTACCAGGCACCAACTGATAACAGATTTGTCCAGGATCACCTATTTCTCTACAAGCCTTGCATTGGAAACAAATCCTTGTCTTATCATCCTTGGGGGTTCAGGAGGTGTAGCATCACTTTTTGGGACATTATATAAAACTTCCATAGGAAAAACCTTTTTATGGAATTAGATGTTTTTTGTTTACATATCTGAGTTTGAAATTTCAAGGATACAACGGTTCCATTTCCTTTTCAGCCTACCTAATGAGTTTTGTAATGAGTTGTTTTAGAATTAGCAAATCATGGCCAGGGGTTGGTTTTGCAGATGTAAAATGTAATTCTTGTCAGTGTGTTATTGGCTTAAATATTTGACTGTGTGAGCCAAGTGCACATGGACTGTTGAGAATTACTGCAGCAGTAGATTATATGCACAAACCCCCCTCTGTTAGAAAATGAATGACTTTACCTCCATGATAGCTACAGAGGTCATTTCATTGGAACAGTGTATTTCCTACCTCGTTTTCCAAGTCTTTGGCGTGGGTGACCTGACCTGTGACCTCGGCAGTGACCTTTAATGACCCTACAAGGAAGTCTCAAAATCCTATCCTGCAGAGGGAACACACCAGAGACACTTTGTCGACTGCTGACAGTTGCTGTAGCCATTTTTAAGCTCAGGTTGACATTCATATCGGCACTCACATTCTCTCTCACACACACGCGCGCGCTCTCTCTCTTAGGCTCTCTCTCTCTTTCGCTCTCTCTCTCAGGCACTGAAATCCTTGGCTTGTTTTACTAAAATATCTATTCTCACAAGAGAAAGAGGCCCTTATTGCCTTTTAATGTGATGTATAGACCATCTCGAAAAGCATGATTTTTGTGTGGCCTGATCCCTTCATCTGACCGAACACATGTTTGAGTAATGACCAAGTATGAACAAGGGTGAAGTCACTAGTCTAAATGGTAATGATACCAAAGACAAAAATCCTCCCCTGGATTCAATCCAATGTTTTTTGTTTTTTTTATAATTTTAGTTTTATATATTACTGTGTATTATATTATTTTATTATTGAAAGTGATATTCTATCTGTCTTTTTACCATGGTTGGTTTGTTGGCACTGTGGTGTCCAAATTGGAAACCAGCCACACTGTCACAACCGACTGCACTGCTTACGCAGATGCAAGAGCGTCATGTTTTGTCTTCTTGTCTATTTCATTGGAAGAACTTTCCATGTTGTGCAACTTTAATTTATTACTGCGTCTCTGCTATTTGTTTATACGTCAGTGAGAGAAAAAGGAAAGGCTTTGCTGGACTTTTTTGTTCTATCCCTGTTGAAAACTGTGGTCTAATCGCTTGTCAGTAGTGGTAGTTGGAAGTTGGTCACAATGAACAGTATGTTGCAGTGCCATTTTTAGCCCCAACCTCATTAATTCGACTTTAAATTTGTATTCTAATTCTCAAAATGTCAAAAAGTCTAAAATGTATATACATTTAAATGCTTGATAATGCTCAATGCTGAAGTTTAATTTAGCCTAAATCAAATATGAACAATGCACAGTGTTAATGTTAATCTGAACATCAGAGAGCTGAATAGTTCTCGAGCTCTCACTTTAGGGTGGAACACCCTGCAACATGGCAACGTCTGTAATCAGGAGGAAAGATTACGCGTGTTTCCTGTTAAGCATCCACCCTCTGTCCATTATACCCCAGTCACTCAACACTGGTTCCCAGTGAATGAGATTCCCAACAGAGCCCCAGCTAAGGACAGGTGACTTTCCTGCAGTCATTGTTCTGTTTTGGAAAGGCTCTTGAAGCTTTAGACGGTGCCTGGTGAAATGTTTGGCTCATTATGTACCCAGACAGACCCTTGATAGAGACTGAACTGTTTAAATAGGGTGTAGTGAGGGTGTCACTCTGTACTGAATACACTACACAACATTACACCACTGATGGTGTTTAGAGCCCAGTCTTGAAACAATTAAAACATGCTAATATGATGCATGATGTTTAGAAACAAATCAAACCGCTCCCCAAATTCATAAAAGCTGGATTTAAATAGAAAAATATGTGAATAAATGACTTCAGATGTTTTGTGCAGTTTGGCAGCCCCTTTCAGAGGAGGTAGAGTTGGCCCCTAGTATGTATACAAAGTCACTCACACACACACACATAAAACAGCAGCTGCCAGCACCTAGTTTGGAATTGAGGCTCCACTGGTTGTCTATTTGTAGAAGACTGTTAGACTGAAAGACTCAGAGATATGTTTCGGCTGGACACACACACACACACACACACACACACACACACACACACACACACACACACACACACACACACACACACACAGGTCTAGAACATTGTGATTTTGACTCTTTATAGACGTATGCATCATTGTACATCCCTTAGTTTTGCAGGATGAACACAGCAGCTGTTCTCCAACGGAGCATCAAACATGTTTGTCTCACTGGAGTGTATTTCCAGAACAGGCTTTATGTTGTTTTGATGGTTTGGGAAGTGGTCATTAATTTAAGATGCCAGCTGAGTTTAACCACATAAAGAGCTATCATTTACCCACAGGAGACACAGATTCATGGGTTTAAAGGAATGCCTATAGGCTTAGACCAATATGGGACATATTTTGTAATTGTAGCTCTAGATAGATGTTTTAAACTGATATTCAAGCCATTCTGTTGACTCCTACATGCCATGTTTCCATTATGTCCTGACTTTTAATCCTGTCAGAGAAAAATAAACAATCACATGATATGGTTCACCAGTATGGAAGGTTAGAGTGTATTGGTGAACGTGAAAGTGTGCAAAGACTCAAATTCAGCTTGCCAGCATTTGCACACTGTGGCGATCAAAGCCAAATGTGGCCCTTGTTATATACCCTGTAATGTAAGCACATGGAAGACCCTTGAGTAGCAAAAGGAGAGACATATAAGGCAAGGTGAACCAAGGGAAGCATGCATGCAACTGAAATCAGTAGTGTAAAAATTCTACCTTAAATCAGTTCAGATTCAGATCCCAACCAGTGTAGCATGGATCTGTTACAATATAAATATGTCATTCAACCAACTGCATTGCATCCCTTATATCAGGAGGTGTGACACTGGTTAGACAATATCTGGCTCCAGTTTAAGCCCCTGTGCTGTGTTTGTCTGAACATACTGCTGTTTATACAGTGAATGAAATAAACAGTAATGTGTTATCTGGTCTCTTCCTGTCACACTGGTATCTCACTACTTCAGCTTCTCTGCTTTCCTGTGCGACATTCCCACTTTGCGCAATACTGAGTTGGAGCCACATTGTTATATCTCCCAGAAAGCTGAGAGTTCCAGCTGTTTAACACACGCACACACACAAACACACACAGATTGATAGCATGGGTAGATATTAGCCATAGACTATTAGGGATGCAAAACATTTTTAAAAATACAGCTATGGTGTGTGCGATGTGCGGCGTGTGTGTGTGTGTGTGTGTGTGTGTGTGTGTGTGTGTGTGATGGCACAGTGACCTCTGTCTGGACAGGCGTCAGGGTGGGCTCTTTAATTTCAGTAACCTGCCCAAGAATAGACTGCGAGTGTGGAAGGAGGGGAGAGAAAAAAAAGAAAGGTTTGACGTGGGAATGAGAGAAAGAGGGAGTGTGTGTGTGAGTGAGAGAGAGGGAGAGTACTCTCATCGCAGTCTGATCAGTGTTTCGGTCTCCTTCCTGCGATGTGGATTACAGCTCCTACTGCTTACTGGATTGCCATTCCCATTACTGGAAACTTACATTGAACGAGCACAGAGGATTTCTGTTGGGAGCGTTTTTAGTTTTTGACTGCAGTGACTTTAATACAGGTGGTCAGGTGGACTTTTGCAGTTAATTCAGACTGTTTTAGATGAGTATGGAGATGAATGGCCGTGCCCTGCCGGCGTCAATACCTGAGGATGGAGAAGCCCCAGACCATGTTCCTCACGGGGAGATGAACGGTTACCACCAGAGGCTTCGGGGTGGTGACGGGGGAGAGGCTGAGGTCCCGGTGTCCAAGTCCCAGAGACGGAAGAGCGATGTCAAAGTCTATAAGGAATTTTGTGATTTTTATGCTCGCTTGTAAGTACACAGTTAAGAAGACAGGGGTTGAAGCAGTAGTTAGTTGCCGACCACAATAACTGTTTGCCCAGATGACGATACATATCTTTAAAATAAGAGAAATCTGATTGTTGGAATTTGGTCCTTAAACCAAACCTAGTGAATTTGCTGTATTATTATTATCTATGTGTATGAGATGCTTCACCAGAGAAATCCTATTCGTGTGGTGTGAAAAGATTTTACTCAGCAGCCTGTAAAACCTCATCCTCTTTAAATGAGCTGCTGACCCACCAAAAACTATTGATGGTTTAAGTTTTGCGTCAGAGGCTGTTTCATTGTCATTGCCATCATCATCATCATCATCCTACAAAAACCTATACTCATTAAACCCTAACTGTAGTATCTCTGAGCGAGTGTCATGGAGCGTAGACCAGGACAGGAGTTGTGGTTTGATTCCCTGGCTTGGCTGTGATTGGTGGATGATTTGCCACATCACTGAATTACCATCACAGATTAAGAATAATACATTTTGGTAATTGACATGCCAATTCATCTGATGACAGTGCAGGAGAAAATGGTACAAGGGAGTGAATGGAATCCACTCTGCTCCTGCACTGACATGGTATTAGCCTGTATGCTCTGAGCTTACTGTGGTGTTACAGAATGTGAAGAATTCTAATATTCTAGTAGCTGGGTTTACCAGCCAGTTTGATTTGCTTAAGCTGTCTTAGGTGCCATGTTTGTGCAGGGATAGCTCAGAGCGCTGCAGGAGGGAGCACACAAGAAGGGCTATTTTAGTGCCAGAGTTGTTATGCAAAGTAGAATATGTCATCTGGCATTCCAAGTATGTGTGCATGAGGGACAGGAAGGCTAAATATACAGTACATACTGTGTTTCTGACTGATCTGGCCTCATCATAGGCTGGAAGAAAACATGGACATGGGGTCACCTACAGGTATGTGAAGGGACATTTTGAAGCCTGGAGTGACAAAGAAAAAAGTCAAATTTGGGTGAAGGTGTGACAAGCAAGAAGCAGGCACCATTGGGTGACTGTAAGATGACATGATAAACTGAGACTCCTGTCAGTCATGGAGACATTGAAGCCCCTATGTTACATTCAGATATATAGGCTGGTCCCTGTCCATCAATATGATTTGATTACAGTGGTGTACACAAACACAAATTGGGGCTTTAACCACAAATGTTCAATGGTGTTGGAGTCTGTAATTACTTTTTGATGCCTAAAATTGCTGATCAAAATAGTTAATAATTGGAGAAGTGTTGAGTGCAATAAGAACTTTAGACATGTCTGTGTTCAGGGAAGACATTGACTGAGCTTTGACTATTCAGACAGCTGTCAGTAATGTCTCAGTTTTCCATAATATTGGCATAAGAGTTGACTAATTAAAACATGTGCAGAGAAATTCACTGTTATTGGCGGATTATCTCACTGCCTGTATAGTCAGTGTCTGTAGATGTGTACAGCACACTGTGAGAACAGAGGAGAAAGTAGAGGAGATGCAAAAGAAAGGAAACTGAAGACGAAGTGTAGCCCAGAGGAGGGTGGGTGGAGGAACAGAAGGTATTCATAACAGAAGTGACAGTCTGCATCCTTTCCCTTTGCTGACAGCCAACCTCCATTTATAGTCACAGGCAGTATGGTGGAGTTAACAGGGCGGAAGTATAGTCATATGGGGATTCTTTTAAGAAACCTGCTTCCAACCTACTTTTGCCTGACTCGTTAAAATACCTGTTTTTGCCACAAACGTTTGCCATAAACTGATGTTGAATCTAAAAATTATATTTTTAAAAAGTCTTGTGTGGTAGACATCACACAAACACTCAAAAGTAAAGGTGTAGGAGTATATTTTTCACAGATGTAGTTCTGTAAAAAGTTTAAGGTACAAATTTGTACTAAGTCAGCCTCTGCCTGATCCAGGGTCAGTGCTTGGCAGCATTACTTTTGGTTTGACCACATAGAACACAACTGGCAGTTGGTGGGAAGCTGGTGAGGGATCATGTCCTTCCTGTAACACTAATGACTCCCTCTAATGACAGTCTGTCTACACTGTTTTCTTCAAAGTCCTCTCTCAGAGTGGGTGTTACAGCAATAAGGACTGTGAGAATTGGCTATTGCATTGAGTTTAATGAAGAAAGTCTATTTCGCTTTAGTCTTACTACTGCTTATAGGCTCGTCTTTTATTCATGCCGGGTGCTAGAGGCAGATAGGAGGGTGGAAATGCCTATTGGATGTATCACTTCCTCCCACAAATCCTTTGGACAGGGCAGGGCTGTCAGTGTGTGTGATATCAGGCCAGACAGGGTGTATAGAACAATATGTATCTGATAAGTTTGTGAGGAGTGGACCCAGATGGAAACTGTGCTTATTCGTACATCTTGTTTCAGTGTAATGTCAGTGCACTAAAGAGGGTATGCCAGTTACCCTTTTTTGTAGTGCAGATTCTTATTTGGTAGAACTGAGATGTGCATTGTTAAAATGATGAGCAAAGCCCCCCATAAAAGAGAGAAGTGATGAGCAGTGTGTCTGGGTGTTTTTGGAATTCGTGTTATTTCCCAAGTTGATCTAACTAAGTTAATATGAACAGATGGCATCACTCCATAAAAATCCACCATGGTCTTGTGAGTGTGTGTGTGTGTGTGTGTGTGTGTGTGTGTGTGTGTGTGTATGTGTGTTGCCTGGACACACTTTGGTATTCTGACCTTTCAAACAAAGCAGAGCAGCCAGGATGGACCATTCTCTCTTCCTTTTTCTTTTTCTCTTTTAAACTCTCTGTCTGCAACATGTTCCCAGTCACTTCCAGTTAATTTCAGGTATTAAGTAGTGTTGCTATTTTCATCATGATGGATTTAGGCCAAGGTTCAGCCCAAGCATAAATCTGTAATAGAAGTAGGGTTGGGTGATATGACAAAATATACCATGAGATGATAGGGAATTGTCCACTGGTACAGATTTTGCCCTACCACATTCATCCATAACACTCGTCCCTAAATAGGAGAACAAGTCAGACTCTTGTGCTCAGTTTTCCCTATGATATGAAAGTCTTAAAAACATTTGTTGTAGAATTGCTTCAGGCTGGTCAGATACATACTGGACCAGTTAGCCAACTGTGAGCAGTGTTTTAAATGATAGCGTGACTGACTTGCCTTCTTTCAAATTCAAACCTTGTCAACAACTATAAAAAACTAGATGATAAACTGACCTACCATTCAGCAATTGCATGGCACATTTGTCATTGTAAATTAATCCAGTTTGGAGGATAGTGTAGGAGAAATCACAAGTCAAGTGTCAATCAGATTTTTCTTAACTAACCTCTAACATAAGTGAATCAATTTAAAGTTTTTTTTAACATCTATGTGTTGTGATTAACTAACAAATGTGATGGTGAGCAGAAAAAAAAGAGCATAAATAAATACCATATTATGAAGCACTGTGGCAGATTTTTGGGTGTGACCCCATTTGTGCTGCAGGTTCTGGCACCAGCGCCTCCAATGGAAAAAATAATTAGCCCTGCTCCGTTGACATATTACAGTAATGTTTTGCAGAGAGGCAGTAAAACAATTCAGATTGTTTAATGAATAAACAGGATTGACTCCATATGTCATACTAACTCTACGGCCTACTAATAAATGTTCATGGGAGCATTATCTAGTGTGTACTTTATTTTTTCCGTTTTTCATGTACTTCTGTCCAGCGCCTAGTATTCATCACGTTTGGTGCGTGCTTTTGTAAACTTTTGTATACTAACTCTAAGTCTCACAAGGTTTGTTCTTTAGATACACTGCTGAAACAGTGCAGATGACTAAACGGTAACTTGTAAGTTTCCCACCTCATTGATCTCCAAACCCTGAGAAGCAGAGCCAAAATAAACCTGTCTTCTTGTATCACATTTTCCCCACTCTCCTTTCTCCTCTCCCTGTGCTCTGTACATCCTCCAGCTGTTTTCATGACAGGAGAAACGTGATAGATATTGATGTTAGGTGTGTCCTGACATGACCCTGGTTAATGCCTTGCCTAGTTTCCATTATCTGTCTGTCTCTAGTTCATTGATATTCCGAAAGAAATACGACTTACAGAAACAAATTACCAATGTATGAAGAAATTTCTAACAGAAAATGTCTGTTTTGATATCAAGATATCTACTGTACATATAAGATATTAAACATAGAACTATAATATAAGAATAAATTCTTATTAACAAACATTCAAATCATAAAACACGTTGATGGTGCATTAAAATAATCACACTGCTATGATAATGATTTCATGTTGAACCGAGGTTTTATAGGTTGAAAAAAAGCAAGAAATGTAATAATTTAATACATTTGATACCAGTATCATTTAACCAAACTAATAGAAAATTAAATTAGAGTCAATAATAAGTAATCATTGTAAGTACTTAAAATGATGTAAGTGTACTCTGATCCTGATTATGATCTTTTTTCTTCTCAGCAACATGGCCAATGCTCTGGCCAATGCCATGTGTGAGCGCTGCAAGAGTGGTTTCGCCCCGGCGGAGAAGATAGTGAACAGTAACGGGGAACTTTATCATGAGCAGTGCTTTGTGTGCGCACAGTGTTTCCAACAGTTCCCAGAGGGACTCTTCTATGAGGTAACACAATATGATTCAGTGAAAGATTACCCTGATTGGTCTAGACATGCCTAAAAAACACTTGCTGCAGGCCCTGCAGTTAAGTTAAATACACGGTTAACATTACAGCCGTGTGGACAGGTCAGAAGGTTCAGAATATGCTTGGATCCAATGCTTGAACACAGAAGTTGCTCTAAAAAGTTAAATGTCACCATGGTTACATTTGTCTTTTCAGCTTAAAAAATACATTTCAGGTGGCCATGATGGGTCAATGAACGGGCTTTCTCTTTAACAGACAGTTAGATCACTGTTTAGTGCAAGGCTGATGTTAGTGCACATTCCTCAGACAGGGACTCTAAACACACGGTCCTGCTGAGGTAAATAAAGACAAAACACAACCTTAATGCAGCATTGAATTATCAGAAGCCCACTTCCAGTAAACTGTTTGCTTACCAGCCTTGATTTGAGGCCAGATGTCTCTCCAGCAGGCCCCAGAGAAGCTGATGCTCTTCTGTTTTGTCAGTTTATCAAAGAGAAGGTGTCTCTAATGCTCTGATCAATATGAACCTCAAAGCCAAGGGCATTACTTTAACCTTTGATTCCCTGTAAATAATTCAGCCTGTTGCCACAAATAAACAACAGTCACCTGACTATAACCTCTTTCTTTGTGTTGAGCTGTAGTAGCCTGCCAACTGTTTGCAACGCCACAGTGTTTATACAGTACAGTATGTAGCTGTGCTTGCACAGACTAGTGTCACATGGGGACTTGTGACTTGGGACATGTGATCTAGATCTTTAACCCCTCATCTGCATTTTGTGAGATGTTTTTTCAGGATTATACTGTTTATTAATGTTATTGTATTGTGTGAATGTACAACCGTGTGTGATTCTGTTGACAGTTTGAAGGCAGGAAATACTGTGAACATGACTTCCAGATGCTGTTCGCTCCCTGCTGCCACCAGTGTGGTAAGTACAGGAACTGCCAGTAACAGAGAATAAACACCATCCATCCGTTTGCTTCACCTGACCCTGCCTGCTCGGGCTCATATGGAAATGAAGCTCAGAGATTGTGCCCTTTAAACAATAAATAATACCCATGTAACTGCTCCATAATCTTCTGTTATCTTCTCCAAGGTGAGTTCATCATTGGCCGTGTGATCAAGGCCATGAACAACAGTTGGCATCCGGACTGTTTCTGCTGTGACATCTGCCAGGCGGTGCTCGCTGATGTTGGATTTGTTAAGAATGCTGGAAGGTCAGTTCCTCTACAAGTAGTCACCATCATTTCACTGGTGAAGGTTGTTTAATCATATCAGTTTATGTCTACTGCAAGGCAGGATAATGTTTTCTATGATGCTGTTTTGTCTGATACTCATGTTTCTACAACTTCTATACACCTATGTCAATCATTCTCAAGACCTTCTCTTCCTCCCTCGACCTCCTTTTAATTATCGGATGAAAAGTGTCAGTTGAGGTGAAAGCCAGTATTAAGAGAGAAGTTTAATGTCGCTTGCTTATTTATAGTTGCTGATGCTGAGCAAACTGGTCAGGAAAAACTACCTTAAGTTTAAGTATTTTAAAAGTCGCCTTTTTCTTATGTGGTCGCTGTAATTGTTCGTCCTGGTCATAAGCAATCAGAGACAAGATTCACAGATGACTTGAAACGACTTCTGAATTCAATATGAGGCTTCAGCAGTCTGTGCTAGACAAATCAGTAGGGATCTTCCCTCGTTACAGTGGTTAATATGAAGCCTCATATTAGCTTCATCGGAACTTTAGAAGTCATTTTGACACAAAACGAGGACTGTAGATTTTGTCCCCCATGTCTTACATTGAAATTGCTTTATAAAAGGATCTCTTCAGGAGAAACGATTATATATTGTACATACATTTTATAATACTTTTTCATATTTTTATTGGCAATTTTTATATTTTAAATCTGTTTCTTGACTTTTACAGTACTGTTGTCACCAAAGTACCAAAGTCAATTCCTCGTATGTGAAAACCTACTTGGCAATAAACCAGATTCTGATTCTGTTTCTGATACAATGACCAATCTTGTGGGCATGTGAGTATTGCGTTAAGACAGACTTGGAAAAAGGTGAATCCTTCCTTTAACTTTTGACAAGGAAATACAGAAATCTTAGAACAGGACTTGCTGTGGATGAGTTGTCTGGAGACTGTGCAAGTAGAAAGATTTATTGTTCACATGCTAGGGGAGTTAGATTAGTTGGCTGACCCTGGAACACATCAGATGCTTTGCTGATCTATCTAAGGAGACCAGTAAAGTATCTAATCAAGTACCTCTCTGTCTGTCTGTTTGTTTCAAGTCATTTTCTTCTCTCATCTGTTTCTCTCTCTCCCATCAGGCACCTGTGTCGTCCATGTCACAACAGAGAGAAAGCTCGGGGCCTCGGCAAGTACATCTGTCAGAAGTGTCACGCCATTATTGAAGAGCAGCCTCTGCTGTTCAAGAATGACCCCTACCACCCCGACCACTTCAACTGCAACAACTGCGGGTAAACATGCACACACACAAACCTGGTCGGCCGTGTCAGTCTCACAAATCATCAGCGCATGAAGGCAGTGGGGAGACCAGATGATACAGTAGATGGTGGGTGCAAGCTGCGTTAGAAATCCTGAAAACACTTCAGACTTCCAGATATAGGTCTTTTTAATTCCATGTACCACGCACACTTTGATGCTAGGATCCAGTGGCTTGAATATATTGAGATGGGACAGATCATCCATGATTATTATAACATAAATATTTGTTTCAGCTCTAATTCACTGATAAAATTTTCTTATCATGGAAACTTCCCAGAGATCCAACAAAATAGGTTATAAGTGTATAGTCTCTGCAGACTTAGAGCAAATACTCAACACAGCCAGCACAGCCACAAAATGATAGACCTAAGACTGCTCTCTGCTGGACAAACTATGTCATTGTAATTTTATGTACACAAACAAGGTATGTGATGCCCATGATGACATATGACTCCATCAGAGTATATGAAAAAGTCTTTAATTGCATTGTAATTACAACCTCAAATGGGTGGTTACTATGTGTTTACATGTCTTGCATTTGTACTATATTGTGTTACCTGGGTCAAAGGTCAGAGCTGATCTAGTTGTATTTACCTCTATCTCGGCAGTAAGGAGCTGACAGCTGATGCCAGGGAACTGAAGGGGGAGCTCTACTGTCTGCCCTGCCATGACAAGATGGGCGTCCCCATCTGCGGGGCCTGTAGGAGACCCATCGAGGGCCGTGTGGTTAATGCCATGGGCAAGCAGTGGCATGTGGAGGTACAATGTTAAACTGTAGAACTCAGTTACCTGAAGCTTAGGAGACACTGCTTAAGTGTCACATTCAAGAAGATGAAATGGGTTCCTTTGTTTGTTATTGTCTGCCTGATTGGCTCCAGATTCAGTTAAATTTTAATTGATACAGTGTGTATGTTCTGTTTGAAATGATTTTTACTCTATGTAAACAGAAACAGAACAGAACTCTCCGAGGTTCCCAACATTTACAATGGCTCTTTAATGGATTTCCTGCTGAAATGCAATTTACTTGAAGTTGTACATGTTTGAGAGACTGAAAGTAGCTTTGCCTTTGTTTTGTTTTGTTCTCTGTTCTCTTTTATTTATTCATTTCATTCCAATGAGTTCACTTTAATATGTGCCATATGTGTGACTCATACTTTTTCTAGCTTTATCTCCACAGTTATGGTCAGTGCGCTCCATCTCCGAGCTGTGTACATCATTCCTCTGTCATCTGTCTGTTGCTTTCTTATTTTGTTCTGCCGTCACTCCACCACCTATCTGTTTTTCTGTCTTTTCACATTTTATGGCCATTTTCCCGTCTTCCCTCTTCCACATGTAGCATCACGTGTGCACTGTGTGTGAGCGTCCGTTTCAGGGCCACCCATTTTATGAGCGAGGTGGTCGTGCCTATTGTGAGAGACACTTTGACATGGTGAGGGGATTAAGGAATGGCCAGGCCTTGATTGCTGCCCCATGTGTTACTTCTCCCCACCTAGCTGGAATCTCCCAGCCTCCGTGCAAGGGTTACACTAATATAAGTCTGTCTGTCCAACCCTTTGGTCCACAGCATGATATCTTGACATCTACAGGCCAGATTGGCATAAGATCATATTTTCAACCCACTTACCTCAAATTAGTTACTTTTCCTTACTCAACATTTATATTGCATCATATTTTAAAATAGTATCACAGTGAATATAACTAAAAGAAAGCTACCTGAGATAAAAAAAAAAAAATCCTAACTTAACCATTTTCTCTTATTTTATGATCTGAAATTATGATATTTAAATTGTGTTTTACTCATTTTGGCTTTGCAGTATCCCATCAGTCACAGAAAAAATTCATGTACTCACATAGCAGTGAACAATTTGGGATTAAATAGGTTGATAAGGGCCTCTGAAGAGTTTTATTGTTCGATATCTAGTGCTCTGTCAGGGGCTTTTATACACTATAAGAATGAAATTATGGGGGAAATCTGTTCTTTATTTTTGGTATAAAAAATGTCAAATTTGAAAACATTGAATATTGGCAGTAATGTTTTTTTCAACATTTTCAAGCCAGACCCTCCATCAAAATCCCCTTTGTTTCACCTTTTAAAAATCTATTGGCGTAACCCTGCTCTATCATACTCATCCATGGTGTCCTCATACACAGACATATGAGGGATCCTCAATCAGTTATTTATGAGGGCTTAAATGGCCATTATCAGAAATAGTGTACATTCCCCTTTCATTCCTGTCATACCTTACCACAGGGTTCGTACAAAGTCTTCAAAGTTTGGAAAATGCTTAATTTGAACCGTTATATTTTTAAGGTTAGGAATATACTTGAATTTGAATATACTCCTATACTGCTTGATTTTCAACATAATTTGGAGTTTCATCTACACAGTCACTCAGGTAACCCAAAAATCTTTTCATATTTTAAATTAAACAATCCCGTCGTCATATTTGTTTGGTGTCTCCTGGCCTTTATCGTAACACTTTAGATGTGATGATAAAGGCTTCAAGACTTCAAGAGGCATTTTTGTTTTAGATACCTTGAAGTGCTTGAAAAGTGCTTGAATTTTTCTCTTAAAAAGCTCTACGAACTCTGTTACCATTAATTCCTAACATGTCTGTTTGGAGGATTACTACACCCTCTAGAGTTCACTGTTCTGTCCACCTTCTGTACTCTGTATTCTGTTTGGACACAGTAACAGGACATCTGGACTGAACTGACCTGGTTGTGGTCTGACCTGATAATTTCTGAGCCAGATTGTGCTGCTCCCTGAATGTGATAATGTACTGACTGATGGCTGTGCTAACCATGTGTGTTTGGCTGTGGGTTTTGTTTGCAGCATTTTGTGTGTGCTAAGTGTGAGAAACCCTTCCTGGGACACCGTCACTACGAACGCAAGGGCCTGGCCTACTGTGAAACACACTATAACCAGGTAACACTCAACGGTGTTGGGGATTTTTATGTTGAACACACAAATAGAAATTGAAACATGCTGCTAGGTTTCGCTTGTCATGACATTTCTGCTCCTCTGGCTCTATTTATAGTATGCAAGTCAAAGAAGCTCAGTATGACGTGATAAAGGGGGCATGGTCATGTGGGAAAGTCCGATATATCTCAAATTTAAGTTGCAGCAATGCTTTCGCAATCCAACTTCCAATCAGAGAAGTCATATTTTCAGTCTATAATATTTCACATGGATACACCATTTTGATAATTTTTACAGTTAACCCTCAATGTCTGCAACAACTGGCAAACATTTGAATAAAAAAATACATCTTTTTGGGTGAGCCACATACACACATTTTAGTGGTGCATATGAGGAACTCTGAGATATTTTTCTTGTTCCCAGTGCAGTTTGCCTTGTTTCTGAAAGGTTCTGGACTTATATATAAATACATTAGTACAAGACAGCATACACTAGTATCAACAAAATGACACTGCAGAAATGTTTTGAACTAGTTACAGTTGACACCACTTGCTTAAAAAAGTAAGTTTTAATAACTGTTAGGCAGTAAAATGTAGCTGGTGCTTGTTTGCATGTTCTTTGAACGCAGCATGTTATATGAGC
Source organism: Maccullochella peelii (assembly GCA_002120245.1). NCBI lineage: Eukaryota > Metazoa > Chordata > Actinopteri > Centrarchiformes > Percichthyidae > Maccullochella > Maccullochella peelii. The sequence continues at coordinate 31,879 of LKNJ01003006.1, read as the reverse complement.
CATGATCAAGACTGCCAGTGCTGCATTGTGTTGCATAATTTCGTAACTCACAAGACGTGTCAGTTTGGTGCTCACTCTCTGTTTCTCTCTCCCCCCCATCACACTCAGCTGTTTGGAGATGTTTGCTACCACTGCAATCGTGTTATCGAAGGAGATGGTGAGAAAGCTTGTTTTGATTGAAAACGCATAATGGTTTATGGGTGGAGTGGTCCCATGTCACTCATTGTGTAGCCCTGTTAACATCAGTGTTCATTAGAGCACTTTTCACCTTGTTCTTCTCTTTTTTATGACATTGATTGTATTTTGATTTTGGTCTCCCTTGAAAATGAAATTTTGAATTTCAGACTAAACCAAATCAATTTGACTTCAGTCATATGATGGTAACCTGGGACAGTGTCTTGTGTGACTGTTTCATGTCTTTTTTTATTTTTCCAGTGGTGTCTGCCCTCAACAAGGCTTGGTGTGTCAACTGTTTTGCCTGCTCCACCTGCAACACCAAGCTCACCCTCAAGTAAGTAATACACGAGTCTAAGAGACATACTGTGACATTCATACTATCACTGTGGAGTGGGATCAATCCACAAAATTTAACCTAGATTATGCACTCATTTGTTATAAATTATATTCTCTGAAATGCACATGTGAATTGGCCAAGCTCTCTCTTTGCTCGGGACTATTTGCTGCTGTTAACTGTCTGTTTTTCAGGCCTGTTCATTCCTGATGTTTTTCACCTTTCTCTTATAATCCAGTGTCCTGTGGGCTTGTTTCTCCACCTCTCCTCACCTTTCATCATCCCTCTTCTTTATCCTCTCTCCTCCTCCTACCTTTTCTTTTTTCCTTTTCATCCTTCTGTTTCTCTATTCTTGCCATCCTCAATGTCTCTTCTCTCCCCCCTCTTTCACACCCCTTGCCATCTTTCCCTCCTCCCTGCTCCATCAGGGATAAGTTTGTGGAGGTGGATCTGAAGCCTGTGTGTAAGCACTGCTACGAACACCTGCCGGACGACATGAAATGCCGGCTGGCCAAGCGTGAACGCGACTCAAAAGAGAAGAAGAAGAAATTATTGATACCCATGTGTCTGTGATCCTCTTTTTCTCCTTTCACCTCACTTCCACTGTTCTTCCTTTGGTCAGTTTCTACCTTCCATCCTTTCTGTTTCTATTCTCTTGCTGTTTCATTGTCATCATATTTCAAACTTGCCACTTTTATCCCTTATATCACTGTTATACTTAGTTAATCAGGCTTTCAAGCCAAATGATGAAAGCAAACATTTAGTAGGTGAATATGCACAGACTGAACATATTTGAGTGGCCTAACACTGATTTCAGTACATGAACACTAGTCAGGATTAAGGCTGGTACTCTGGTAACCACTGCTATGCAAACAGGAAAATCAGATCAGTCACATGGTGAAGGGAATGCGTTGTTTCCTGGGTCTCCTAGTCTGTCTGGGCGTAAAGGGTAAAGCCTTAATCACTTCCGGCAGCTTTCTGGCTCCAACTGTGGAAGTGCTGAGGTCCCACCGGGTTTAACACGTGCACCGGTCCTGCTAGCGATTCTCTGCTTTTGAAGGGAATGCCGTCCAGGGCAGCTGGGGGGGAAGGTTTAGAGAGCTTGCCAGTGTTAGTGGAATTAAAAGTATTTCATACAGAAAACAACCAAAAAGCACTCATGGAACACATTTTACCTCTGCCAAGGCTTCACAATTCTCACAATTTGTTATTTCAACCATAACATTTTTTTTATCTGCATGTGGATCTACAGTACACATGGAGATAGACAGTCTTGGGATATGTGATTGTTTCCATTCAAGGAAGCGAAGTAGTTTATGTAAAAACATCCATTATGTTAAAAAATCCCCGAGCTATGAGGTTTAGAAATCCATACAAAATTTGCTAGATGTGCACCTGCATCCAGGTCTGTCACTGTTCTAATTGTCCCTGATATTTGCTAACAAGTTCTGGGTTGGGCATCCTGGTAGCCCTATAGTTAAGATGCATGCCATATAAGAGCAATGTGCCTGATTTGATTCTGGCAGGGGCACGTTATCCATCTCTCTATCTTTCTTTCCATGTGTCTGTCTCTATTACATAACAAGTTTTGGGGTTATCCATCGTAGAGATTGAAAGGCAATCTAAAAAAGCAAGTTTCCCGGAAACTTTAAAATACTTTTTTTTTTAGAATTATTTTTTTCCCACACTGTGTATAAAGAAGGCAAGGACAATAGTTCAATATGACGATGTTACAAACGACGTTAGGCGTTACAGCAAAAGTACAACTTCATTCAGTTTGTGATGAAAATAACAAATAACTTAAAATGCCCCTGCTCAATATTCACTTTTGACCACAGTGTTTTTTTGTTGTTGTTTTTTTATAACACGTGCATGTCAGCATTTCAGTCTGTGCTGTTGCAGAAGTGGTTTGTAATGATATGAAATGTATGATTGTCAGTGTCTAAAGTGCTAATGCTAGGCATAGAATTGACACAGTAATGTACTACAAACTGGGAGGGATTACATCTAACTTCCAACCTGTAACCGTGGCTGTAACTCTTTCTTCCACACAGGAACAAGTTTGTGGAGTTCGACATGAAGCCAGTGTGTAAGAAGTGCTACGAGAAATTCCCTCTGGAGCTGAAGAAGAGGCTGAAGAAGCTGTCTGAAACTGTTGCACGGAAGTAAACACGCAGTTGAGCAGCTGAAGGGAGGGAGAAACAGATGAGACCCCGAGGTGGCCGTGCATGTCACGTTTCCAGAATTGACAATCGTATATAAGATAGCATTTGTGTGTTTTTATATAGTTGGTATGTTAAATTTAGGTTGGTTGTTTCAGTGGAACACAAACTGACAGACTGGTCAACAGACAGACAGTCAGTCAGTCAGTAGGTCTAACTTTTCACATGCTTGCCTTATTTCACAATAAATATAAAGCCTAAACACAGATGATGATGGTCCTGTATTTCAAAATGACAAATGAGCTTTAAGAGAACATAGAAACATGAGAATAATAAAAACTGTTGACAGGCTGTTCAACTGCCTGCCAACTTGTCTCACAATGCCATGCCATGTGTCCTCTGTTTGACTTGTGTTACTGATACTCTTGTATAATAATGGAGTAAATTAACCCAAAGAAAGTTTGGAAAAATACAGTTTTATTGAATGTGTGTATAATGTCTCTAATATTTCCTGTTTTCCACCAACATGTATTATTTTATGTATTATTAATGTGTATTTTCTTTAATATTTTGCTAAAAAAAAGTTTGTGTTTAGCTCTATAAAGTTAGAATTTATTTTTGCATCTACAGTTTATTGATATCATACAGTACCCTCCTTAGTGCTACAGTGATGGACTCAAACATCTCCTGCAGTATGTTGGATTGCTTTGTTATGCGCTATGCATTTTATGTGTGAAAGAATCTCTATGCAAAGGTATTTACACTGAGTTACCAGTTTATTAGGTTCACTTAATATAATCAATACAACAGCCCAAATCCCAAGTTTATAATGTTCAGTTTTTGTTTAATCTCATTTACAGTAAATACATGAGGGGAGACAGAATATTTGAAACGCCTTTCAAAGTAATGCAGTCCAATTCAACACTATAAATACAGCTTAAAAATGACTAAAGAGATGAGGCAACTCCTCTGACACGCTGTCAGCAAATACTGAACAGAATAAGCTACACAGTAACAGGATTTATTGCATGGCAACTGGTAACTGTGGGTGTTACAACATGATGGCTTGTGGCATGTGCAGAGACCGGATGTGGGAGCAATGTTAGATGTTGGAACATGTGTCTCTGCTGTTTGTAATCCAGAGAAAGTGATCCTCTTAGAGAGGTGCACTGACTTCCTCTGGGCTCAGACCCTCTGCCAACTGTTGTGAATGGGAAAGAATAGTTTCACTTGAGCAGTATTTTATTGTACAACGCTTATCTTTTACATAGTAGTTTAATAGAAAAACACATTCCACTATTTTATGGAAATACAAAGCCTATGTTACTGATGCCACAACATCTCTCATATGTCATGTAGAAGTAAAACTATCCACTGGACTGTTTGTTGTGAAACAGAACTTCAGCTCCACTAAAAATAGTCCAGTGAATAGTTTTATTTGATATCTTACTACCTGGGTGACCGAAATGTCTCTACACAGACAGACACTGCTCTTATACTGTATTTTATCTTTATATCTTCACAATGCTTGTCTAGAGACAACATTTATTCATGTAAACACACCAAAGTGCATGTTCTAGACTTGAATGGAGAGTTATTTTTCATTATATCTAAAATAATTCTGTCAGCTCATCTGAATAAACATGTATGTCAATGCTACCAGTGTGCATGTAGTAATATTTTTCGATTTACAATTTCTCACCTCTCTCAGAGTGTATGACACATGATATCACTAGCAGGTTTAGGATTCAAGTGTGTTATTTAATTACACCCAAAAGTATGCCAGATTCCCAATATTTAAAATAAGTTGCCTCCAGCTCCACCTTAACTGGCAACAGACTTGGTTTCTGTGATTACTGTGGTTAAATACACGTTGTTGTATTATATATGGTTTGTAAATGTTTTTAGCAGCTTTGGCTTGCACTATTCCTTGAAAAAAACATGGGTTGAGTATGTGTTGTGGTACAATTTTACCCCTGCTAATATTGAGGAAATTGCTACTTTTGTGACACACTAAACGACATGCACTACTCATACTGACCCTGATGAAGGCAATAGGCACGGTTTAATAAAATAACTTTGTTTAAAACATTGCAACCATTACTGGATTTTCATATTTCCCTTTTATCGTCTATTAATAGCCATGTATTCTTGCAAAACATAACCAAATAATGTTACATTGGTGTTTTATTAGTGTTGCAGACTAACCTAAGTTAATGCACAGAGTCTGTGATCCAGAGGATTCAGACAGCCCACCTCTCCTTCAAAATAAAGTGCGTCAGCCTGCGTCAAACTGAATACACTGTTTTCATTGGTTAAGAAGCCCGATTCAGGAAAGCGCACGCACTACGTTTGGGGCGTCTGAGAGTCTGTAGTTTGACGGTAACGAGACTGCGCAACATCATGGGGAGTTAATGTTACAGTCGAACCAACATTAATGTCAGTTTTTATATTTAGTGAATTCCTGGTATTCTGTACACAATAGTCAACCGTTGTAGAAGCCTTTGTCTTTGGAAGCCATGCGGCGGAGTAAGGCTGAAGTGGACCGCTACGTTTCCTCAGTACAGAGTTCCTCTCCCTCACTCAAAGAGGTAAGTTGAACCAGTGGCTAACGTTAGCATGCTGCTGCCATCATGTTAGACCAGCATGTGTCAGCCAGCCGGTATGAGGAGATAACCTGAACACCGGGATCAACTGAGCATTAGTTGTAGTTTTAAGCTGGCGTTTATTCAGTTGGCTTGAATTTTGACTTGTGTGTAACCTCTGTTAACTATCCCTGGCTAGCAGCGCGAACGCTAGCCAAGGAATCTAGTTTCCTTGACGCTAGCTAGCCGGCATAATGACCGTGTCGTCGTGTTCTCGCCTACTTAGAAATTGCGCGGCATGGGGCTATTACAGAAGCGTTAGCCAATTGCCGTGCTAGTTAGCCACCTTTCACACAGCTACTTCGACTGTTGGTACAGCTTAGTTTTATACATCTGGAACAACACGGCCTCAGTTCCCAGTTCAACCAGAATATGTGCCGTTAACTCATGTATAGTAGCTGCACGGCCAACATTATTCACAAAGTCTTAAGCCATTTAAGTTAGCTTAATTGCTGACTAGGTTATCTGTAAACAGAAGTTACTGGACTGGTACATGGCTAACTTAATGTTTATATAATGCACTTGACGTTTTCTGAATCGTTTACGTTAAAGAAGAAGGGCAATAATAACCTCAAATATGTAGTTTAGTTTATTTGACATTATGAAACTGAGGTGACACAAAATATCATCGATGGCAAAATATAGTCCAAAACGAACAGTATTTTCATTGTGGTCCTTGATGTGAAGATTGCAATGCTTATTATCTTAATGGGCAAAGGTAACTGGCACCACAGAATCTAAAGGAACAAGTACCGATATAGGTATTACATTTCAGAAAGCAAGATGGCAACATTAGCTCTAGTCTGGTGGGCAAGGAATGCCAGCAGAGAAATCATAAGTGGAGATAATCCTGTAACCATGTTGGCAGATATATTGTTAACTTTTACTATATCAGGCCTGAGGGGACATTTGTATTTGGGATAACAACTCCCAATACGACATCTTGGAAATTAACTTTAAACTCTTAATGACGTTATACTTGTGCTTGATGGCTAACATAACAAGCAAGATATATATGGTTAAAAGTGCTCAAAATATTGTTGGTTCACTGATGTTCATCTTCAATGTTTTCTTTCCACAGAAGCCAGTCAAGGGTTTTTTATTTGCTAAATTGTACTTTGAAGCAAAGGAATATGAACTTGCAAAAAGGTAAGCACACATGCTTCCCTGTTGTTGACCAAATGTGTTTTTGCTTGTCATGAGGTCTCCATTATATTGACAGTAATCTTGCATTTTTCATTCTCTTCCTAGACACGTATCGGAGTATCTCAAAGTCCAGGAGAGGGATCCGAAAGCGCACAAATTCCTTGGACAGCTCTATGAGAGAGAGGGAGACATCAACAAGGCAGTAGGATGTTACAAGGTAGGAGGAACATGTCACTAGGGAGAAAAAGTGCAAAACAAAGCCTTTCCTCCTGAATTTGTGCATGGCATGGTGTGCTCTTTAAAATCAATGCATTTTAATGTTATTAATTGTAGGGTTGGTGGTTAAAATTCTGGCTCCACGTGTGAAAGTGTCATTGAGCAAGACACTGAACTTGAAATTGCCGATGGCCTGGCCAGTCTGTGATTGTGTGTGTGCGTGTGTGGCATTCAGGTTAAAAAGTGCTTGATATAAGGTCTTATTTAATAGTGGTCAGATCAGGATGGGGATGCCCAATAATTAATCTCTGTGTGTATGTAGCGGTCAGTGGACTTGAATCCGGCCCAGAGGGACCTAGTGCTGAAGGTGGCTGAGTTACTGGTCAGTAAGGATGAGGGTGACAGCAGAGCAGAGTTTTGGGTGGAGAAAGCTGCCAAGCTGCTGCCAGGAAACCCTGCAGTCTTCAACCTGAAGGTGAGGCTCCTTTTCTTCTGAATCTCTTAAAAATTTCTAGCTTTTCATAGAGGAGGAAAGGATGCCACACTGACCCTCTTTGGTTTGTCTGTGCCTCTCTATGCAGGAGCGTTTGTTGAGTCATCAGGGTCAGCCGGGTTGGAACCGGTTGTTCGACCTCCTCCAGGCCGAGCTGGCAGCGAGGCCGGCTGACGCTCACGTGAACGTGAAGCTGGTCCAGCTGTTCTGTCAGGACGGACGGCTGGATGAAGCTGTTAAGCATTGCCTGGCTGTTGAGAAAAGGGGCATGCTGAGCCACAGTCTGGACTGGTACACAGTGGTGTTGCACACACTGCAGGTCAGCATGGAAGTGTACAGTATATTTGACAGGGTTGGACAAGCATGCATGTTTGAAAGCTTGTATATTCTGTTGTATATCATATTTTTAACCTGTTTAACTTCAAAATAATACAAAAAAATGGATGACCTTTGTTGCAGGAGTATCTGGCTCAGCCCAGCGTCTCTAGTAGTGAGAAGATGTGTCGGCGTCTCCAGAGGGAGCTGCTATTGGCCCACTGCAGCCTGCTGAGAATCACACTGTCTGAGAGCAGCGTGCAGCCCAGCCTCGATGCCCTCAGTGGGTAGGTCATGTTGAGGTCCTAGGGTGTTTGTATACATACTCAGACAGGCCTTTAAAGATCCATACCGTTTAGTACAAATCAGGAAAACTTGAAATTGTTGCTTTTGATTTTGTGAAGCAGAACATTGTGTTTTAGGTTGTTTTTTTTCCCCCAACCTTCCAGGCAACTGTTTGTTTCCATTTATTCCACTAAAACTGCTTCACAACTGCAGGAACTGTGCTCTATATTAAACTGTCCATGTGTGTGTCGGTGCAGTTTTGATCAAGCTATGCAGACGCTGAGCAGCGTTGCCGGCCGCCACGCTGACGATCTTTGTGAGGTGTTTGTGGAGATGAGAGGTCACCTCTACCTACATGCTGCCACACTGCTGTTGAAGCTGGCTCAGGATCGCCAACACACCTGGAGGGCCATCATTGACCTGGCTGCACTATGCTACCTGCTGGCATACCAGGTACTGACACACCAACCAGCTGATTGCCTGTGAGAAATGAGGCTAGCCTGTTACCAAACACCTCAATCTTTTGGTTAATACTCATTCTCTTTTTAGATGGTAAAGTAGTATTTTGTAGATTATTTTCTTTTTGTTGATTTACTTTGGTTTTATATAAATGTAACCATATTTTTAAAGATGCTAATGTGATAGATTTCCTTACCTTGTTTTATTCAAGCTGTTTCTTGTCTTAAAAAAAGACTTCTCCAAAAGCAGGTGTTACAAAAGTAGGGGTTGTCCTATAATCTAGTCTTAGGTCCTAGTCTTTTGTTTTAACAAAATGACTTTTTTGTTTGCTTGACTTGTTGAGTCCTTCACCCTTTGCGTTGCTACTAATTTACTCAGGACCTAGCAATGCTGTGGCCTGAAGATGGATAATAAAACTTTCCATTTTAAAACTCTTGACAGCTGCTTTGTTCTTTAATTTTCTTAGTGTTTCCATTTACTGACTTAATTCAGCAGCCACAGCCAGGAACTTTTGAATACAGTTTGATTGTTTGTCCTTTCACCAGGTCCCCAGACCAAAGGCTAAGGTGACCAAAAGAGACCAGTCAGCCCCACAGCTTCTGGAGCTGCTGGCCAACGACAGACAGAGTCAGGCCGGCCACATGTTGCTGAATCTGAGCACTGATTCATCCAGCCTCATCAGAGAGGTCTGTCCATGTGTTGTGGTTCAGTTTAGTAAAAGGCTATAGGCCTGGAATCAAAAGTGCCTCATGTCACTGAAGGGCATTGTAAAAATTGATTGGATTAATTAAATTTTGCATGTGTAAAATATGATTTGTGGAGATTTTATGCTACAGATGCAAACATCTTACCGCTCTGTCACAACACATGACTATTGCTTTGTCCTTACAGTCTACCATTACTCACTTCTGCATCATATCAGATATAAACAGCACTCATAAGCTGATGTTTATATGTTATATGACAATCATTTTATGTTTTCTGTCTGTAGGTGGTGGAGGCGTTTGGGAACTGTAGCGGTCAGGATTCTCTGTTTGAACACCTGTTTGGACCACAGGCCTCAACTGCTTCTTCCTTTATTGCCAATGATGACATTCGTTCCATTAACACCATGGCTCCAGAGCTCTCTCAACTGGCCAAATGGGACACTGGTACAAAACCAATAATCTGCCTGAATACTAAAGTAGCCTGAAGATCTTTTTGTTGTTTTGTTTTGTTTTGTTTTTTACAATTCAGGTCCATTTTTATTTTTAACTGCTACAGTTGCAGTTAGATTTGCATTTATTTGTTTTAATATGGTCTCTCTGTATAAGTTATTGATGATGAAGGGCAGCACAGTACTGTTTACTCCAGAGGTCTAATGATATTTGTCACGTTTTAAGTACTCTTACGTTGCAATAACTTCCTCTGTAGGCTCCATCCTGCTGCATAGTGGTGACTTGCAACACCTAAGCTGGTTGGGGCTACAGTGGACCCTTCTGGCCCAAAGACCAGCCCTACAGGACTGGCTACAGCAGCTCTTTCCCAGGCTCAATCTGGAAACCTCCAAACTGGACACCAACGCACCAGAGTCCATCTGCCTGCTGGATCTGGAGGTAGGTGCAATCATGTGGGATGGTGGGACCAAATGACACCAGATGAAGCTTTGTAGGAGAAGTTTACGGATTTACAGTTTTTCACTAATCTCCAATGTTCAGCACACCGTAAGATTGTTTCAAAATGTATAAAAGAAGATATTTAATGATGTATTTAAAGGTGTAAAATAACAGGACATTTTATTTATGGCATTAAAATACCCAACAATGTATAATGTACAATAAACAGTTGATTAAGAAACAAAGATTCGGTAGACGGATAATGTCAGTCTCATTAATCCTGTTTTTAGCAAGTACGTTAGAGCTTTCAAAAACTCACAATAGAGCGTGAGATTTGTTGTCTCACATGTTTTCAGCCACAGGTAAGCATCGAATTTTCAGCAAGAGTAGTTTTAATACATCTGCAGCTGAGCAAAATGTCTATATAGGGGTCTATATAGGGTTTTTTTTTTTTTTCTAATGACCAAACTTCTTTTGTGGAAAGAATCTGTAGTGTACCTGTATGATTTGGCACTCTTGCTTGGTCTCTGGACCTGCTGCTTGTAGATAAATTTAGACGGCTGAATTTGCCTAGCTATGTAAATTCTTTGCCACTCCTGCCTGTGTGTAGTAAGGACTAATTTTAAGTGTTGTTTTGTGTAAAGTGTATTGAGACTTTACCTACAAATGTTTATGCATAACTTTCTAAAACGTATAAATAAATGCAATGGTTAAACATGCCCCTGAAACTGTATTTGATGGGCCAACACTACATGTGTGAATGACTTTACTGAGTAGTACCGTCACTTGATAAATGGCACTTTTGCTACTCAGTTTTTGTATTACTTCTGGAATTTAGCGTTTCTTCCAAACTGTAAAACTCTCTCCATCTCTTGTCTGGTTTACTCCATCATCCAGGTGTTTTTATACGGAGTGGTGTTTTGCAGCCACTGTCAGCTCCAGGAGACGGCAAAGATCAGCAGTGGACTGAACCAGCAGCAACAACAGCAGCTTTATGAGCCTCGCTGCCTCCCCCTTCCCCTCCTTCGCCTCTTGACCACTGACAGACAGAGGGAGTGGTGGGACGCCATCTACAGCCTCATTCACAGACGAGCAGCGTGAGTAAAACTAGGACTAAAACAAAACATACAGTAAATGTTTTAAACACCTAGCTTTAAACTGTTCTTAGACAGACTCTTTGTGACAATGTCAGTGTTAAGACAATGTCAATGTTGGCTGAGCAGGTGTGGGCACAAACCTAGAAAAGAGCAGTCGGGTGCCTACCGGTACGCCTGCGTCACTTACTCTTTGTCCTCACTTCATGGCCATAAGTGACACGGACAGGCCAAGATGGAGTACTTGCTCATTTTAGTGTAAATATTTTGTGTGTCCTAGTATTCAGTGTTTTTGTTGTATGTCTCATTGTAGTCCTGGCATGTCAGCCAAACTGCGGATGATTGTGCAGCATGGACTGAACACTCTGAGGGCTGGAGAGAAACATGGGCTCCAACCAGCACTGGCCATCCACTGGGCTCAGTGTCTCAGCCAGACGGTACACACACACACACACACACATATATACAGGCACACACGCACTGTTTCCACAAGCTCAGCAAGTAGCCAGCTAGACAGACGGGAGAATTTTCAATCTTGGGGTCGAGATCTCCGGCAGGGTTGCTTGGCTAGCGGGTGATTTCTGATACTGATATAGTTGTTTGACTGTATTTTTACAGTATGCCAAAATTTACTCAAAACACTGTATTTACTAACATTGTAACTGACAACTAAAGCATCAAGTCACAGTACACAAGTTCTTGCTTTGCCTTTTATGCAGTGTCAGTGCTACTACATAATGATCCTAGATTATACTGTAGCACTGTCACAGCATAAAGGCAAAGCAACACAGGGTGTTGAGATGGACAGGAGTATGTGATGCATGAACATCAATATGAATATATCAGTATGATCAACTCCCTTAATTTTAAACATTACTAAGATGGTCAGCTAGAAAGGGCTCCAGATCGGTTGTGGGTGGCAGTCGTGCACACACAGACATGCAGCAGGGCCAGAAAAGTATCACTTGGATAACTCGGCACCTTGCCAGATCCTGCACAGACACACATGCCTTTCCACCTGCTGCTTTCTGTCAACTGTTAAATGTGATTAAGATTAAGATGTCCAAACAGCCACATGTGCTGGTTCTCTGAGTCCATTTGCTGGTAGAAATAATAACAACTGAAGAAACTACTCCTGTCAAAAGTGCATGAACAGTTTGTATTACCATGTTAATGTTGTTTGCGCTGCATTAAGCTAATGTGGCAGGCTTACCTTCTCCCTTTTGGTGTTTAGCTGTTTTTGTATGTTTAATAACCCAGGGTGATGGAGTGCACTCATACTACGACCAGAAGGAGTACATCGGCCGCAGTGTCCACTACTGGAAAGTTGCACTTCCACTGTTGGAAAAGATCAAGAACAGACGCAGTATACCTGAACCCCTGGAACCCCTCTTCATACACTTTCCCTCCAAAGATATTCAGGTAAATACTGTTGTCATGGTTTCCTTTTTATTATGTGAAGTGGTGATGGGTGGACACTCCTTGTGTCTACTCTCAAATCCTGATGCAGTGTAGTCTTGAGTCTGAAGATGTTGAGGCTCTGCCTGCAAATAACCATCACCTTTGAACTTGCCTATTGTAAGCTATTTTTATGAATATGAATGATGTGCTTTATCTTTACACTGTGTGGTTTATTGCTGTTAGTACTTTACAATTCATTTTATTTTACAGGTTTTTGACATTTTTCAACCAGTAAGTGGATCTGTAGGTCAAATGGTCTGTGAGTCAATTAGAACCATTTTGGCTTACAAATTGTTTGTGTTCCCGTTCAGATTTCTTCTGTTAGGGGTTATGAAGAGGAAGCGAAGATCGCCTATGCGGCTCTCCTTGACATTGAAGGCAAGACAGAGGAGGCCATCGCTACCTTGGAAACCATCAATAACATGTCATCCATCTGGCATTTGGCACAGGTAAGTCATACGCTTCTTCACAACATAACTCGAATAAGTTTCTTTCTCCATCTGAGTTAACTTTTTCCGGTTGGCGATGTCGGATACGACATCAAATGATGTCACATACAACATAGTAAATATCTCCGGCACGCTGCATGCTAGAGACTTTTTGCCAAGAAGTACGCTGTTGTGCCTTTCCAACAAGTTTGATCGTATCTCTTACAGAAGGTTTGTAATCCAGCCTTGAACTGCAGTGTCTTTTTGGAGACTTTGTGAAATAAATCCTATAGCTTGGTAAGTGCTACTGGGTCACACTGACGGCGGAACAGACACGCATACACACCAGAGTTACTACTGTTGACAGGTTTATTGACACTTATCATAGGCAGTCACGTTAAGCTGGCATCTCTGGCCGTGCCTTCCCTTCTGTAGTCGTCCTCCTTCAGCTTACGCACTGTAGACTGCACACTTCCAGCTCTGATCTGTTTGCTCTGTGTCCTTCTGCGTCAGTTGGTCTCTTCAGCAGGTGTCCCTACTAAAGAGCACAGTCCCTGATTAATCATCTCCACCTGCTGCCTAGCCTGCAGGCGTTGACTCCCTGCGCCACTCCCCCATCCCTCTCCTCTGCAGCTGAGCTCTCTCAACCACACCCCACCACCACAAATCCCTTTATAATAAATCCAACACCAAATGTTTTCTGTGACTATCCTTATTGTTGTTGTTAGCCGTCTATTAGCAATCCCATGATGAGTCTGTCGACCAATCGGAGGCTGTGTTTCCGACTGTGTGTCTGATCCCACTCGCTCAACGTTACCTTGGAGAGGGCACACACAGAGGCCCACAGAAACTCGCAGCGCCACACCGAGGCGCACAGTAGAAATTCTTTTTTCAGTTGTTTGGTGTCACCGTTGTGGTCCCTCCTGCCATGGCACAGAGTGGCCACTTACCCCTGGCAATCTCTAATCAAGCTGATACAAGCAGGAGGGCCTCATATGGACACAATACCTGTGCACACTGTAGACAGACCAGACAGGAACTGCTTTTAGGCATGGCATAACTAACTAACGAAAAACTGGAAAAAATGTGAATAATTTTTTATGTGTGATGGTTGGAACGATTATTTCTTTTCCCCCTGGTTGCCAAGACTTGGGAGAACACTTTTCAAGAGCCAAAAATCTTGTTCATTATTGTTCTTTGTGTGATTTGAATACATTTCTGTGAGATTCAATTTCCATTTTGTTTTTTCTTTTGTCTTTTTGGTCATTTAACTATTTATACATTCATGTGACATCACTGCAGCATACATATTCTGATAGCCCAGGTTGAAAAAATAAATGTATATAACTTGATTGTGCGTTACAGGGTTGAGGTTATACAAGCATTATTACACAAGAAGACCAGGTGGACAAAAAATGGGATAAAATGGCTTAGACCTCAGGAACTTAAACAATTGCTGTATGTTTTTAAACATGGGTTTTGATAGATGTGCACCAAATATGATTTTTGCTTCCAGATTCAAGAACTTGTTTACTCCCTTCTCCCATTCATGGCAGCTAGCGGTCCAACAGTTCCTTATAAAGCAGGAATAGTGTATTGCCAATAATCATTAATGGATATCTTGATTAAGAATATATAACGAACATTGTGGAAGTTCAGGCCTAATGAGCACGCATTTGCATTTGTCTTGGGAGCTGTATCAGTTAAGTAATGCAAAGTGGAAAGTATTCATTGTTGATGGCACAAAAGGCACTTGGTAACTTCTTCTCTGTCAGACAGTATAGTGTTTGATTTTTTTTCACTGCATCTTCCAGTGGTTGATGCCTTGGTACAGACATCCTCTGAGCTGCTATCTGAGACACCCTAAAAAAAAAAGTGATATATGGTTACTTGTGCTTCTGACACCTGTAAATGCCTTTGCTATTTGCTTTTAATGATTTGCTGTGTTTCCTTGGCAGATCTACCAGCGGCTATCAGAGGAGGCCAGCAACGGGGTTGAGGAGACTCAAGACAGGTGCATCACTTTTCTGAGAAAGTTCAGGACCTACCTGTCAAAGATCTACAATGCTAATGCAGATGACATTGAGAAGGCAAGTCACATTTCTTTTAGCTCCAAGCAAGCTGAACCTACTTATTTACAGAATGAGTTGGCATGGTGGACACAGTTTATCTTTATGCTTTTACTTGTAAATGTGAACAACCCTGCAGCTGTTTAATCATTTATTACACTTGTGTCCCAGCTGCCTGTTTCCATGGAGGAAGTTGTGGACCTCCTAAATGATGTGAACCAGCAGCTGGGGGACAGTGGGGAGGCCATGGATGAAGAGCAGGAGAAGGAGGAGGAGGGTCGAAGAGGACCAGCCCACTCCAGCCCTGCTCATCCCTCAGAAACCTCTGCCACCATATCCCACATAAAGTTTTCCACTCCCTCTCCTAACAAAAGCATCGTCTCTCCTTCCAAAAGACACCTGGTAGGTTCAGGTTATTGGTTCTCATTCAGAAGACCATCTGAGATCTCTTTATGTAATCTATATATTAAGTGTTTCCTTGGGTTTATCACAGAGATATCAGTTCACAACACAAATTAGTGACTTTTCATAATTTCTTTGCCCTGTCATTCAGATTTCTCCCAAGACACCACCTCATTGGGTGGAGGACCAGAAAAGTCTCCTCCAGATGCTGTGTCAGCAAGTTGAAGCCCTCAAGGTCAGAATGAGTGATTCAACATCTTTTTTTAATTTAATGCCACACAATTTTACACTGGTTCCACTTAGATGGAATAAATGAGTGAGTGAGAACAGTGGACGTTTAAAAGAGAAACTCAAAGCAGTAGAGTGGTAAATGTAGTCTATTTAAGGTCTATCTTCTTGCACTGATGGAATTAGATGGGTACATTATATAACAAAAGGTAAATATGGTGGAAGTGTTTGAGTTTCCAGAAGTAAATGAAATGGGAGCAGATCAGATTTACTCACGTGTCACAAAAATAGGGGAAATTACAAATAAAGGCCTGTCTCTAATAATAGCCAGTTTTAAGTAAAGGCGTGGTTTTCTCTGCAGTTGACATAAATAAAAATCTTGGCAACTATTTGACACTGTACAATGATATGGTATATGATGTCAATATCCTACATATTCTACTTTTAGTGTGAGTTAAATGTTCTGTATAGATGTGTCAAATTGAGTCACTTTGCATTAATTAAGCTCCTTGTTTTGCAGAATGAGGTCCATGATCTGAGACACAACTCTTCAGGGACCACAGGCTCCCCACATCACAAGATGTATGGGGAGAGCTACGGGGCCGAAGGCCTGCAGGAGCCTTTTACCCCAGTCCAGTCCTACCATGGGGCCCCCCTAACAGGTCAGCACACTACATAGAACCAAAGCATATCTAAATTTATAAAGTATTGGACAGAAATAGTTTAGAAACTCAACACAATCTTTACATATTTGTGTCTTTTATTTATTTTTATTTTTTTAAGTTTCCACCACAGGGCCCTCTGTGTACTACAACCAGTCTCCAGCTTATAACTCTCAGTATCTCCTGCGCACTGCAGCAAATGTAACCCCCACCAAGGTAATTATCACTGTTTAACACTAGTTCACGGTAATAAATTTATTCGGAGTACACTGAATTACTTTTTTATTGTTGTTTGTTTCTCTTTACACAGGGTCCAATGTATGGTATGAACCGTATGCCGCCTCAGCAGCATATGTATGCCTACCAGCAGCCCACTCATACACCTCCATTGCAGACAGCCCCAGCCTGCATTTACCCTCCTCAAGAACAGGTCTTTGGTGCCCCAATTCGGTTTGAATCACCAGCCACGAGCCTTCTTTCCCCCTATAGTGAAGAATATTATGGCCAGAGTGTAACCCAACAAACCACTAACCCTCCCCTGCCTGAACCTGGCTACTTCACCAAGCCTTCTGTAGTCCCTGTTCAGCCACCAAAGAGCATTGAGGGGAAGCCTATGGACTTTGGGAAACTCTCCTTCAGCCACCAGGCACCTACTGAAGTCCCCAAAGTGCATAGTTTTGGAGCAGGGGTAGTTGCCCAGTCAACGCCTTCAGCTGCTTTTAAATTCAACTCCAACTTTAAATCCAACGATGGAGATTTCACTTTCTCAGCTTCCCAGGCTAAGCACAGTGAAAGTCTGCTTGGTCTTCTTACGTCAGACATTCCCACTAAAACAGATGCTGTCCCAGAGAAACCCCCAGCCCATGAGCTGCCCCCCAGCCAAACAGGTATCTTCACCTTTGGCAATAAAAAGGTTACTGGGTTCTCCTTTGTTGATTCTGCGCAAAGCACAGGCACTGGGAGTCTGTTTGGCAAGGTGGAGCAGCCATTTAAATTTGGGGATGTTACCAAGCCAGTCTTTGGGGTTGCCCAGTCTGCAGCAGAACAGGAAAGAGCAGCGGAGAGCGACAATGACAGCACTCATGTTGAGGAGGATGAGGATGGTCCTCACTTTGAACCCATTGTACCCCTTCCTGATAAAGTAGATGTGAGAACAGGTGAGGAGGAGGAGGAGGAAATGTTTTGCAACAGGGCAAAGCTGTATCGATTTGACGCAGAGACAAAAGAGTGGAAGGAGCGGGGCATTGGCAATGTTAAAATCCTGAAACACAGCACTAAAGGGAAAGTCCGCCTCTTAATGAGAAGGGAACAGGTCCTTAAGATCTGTGCAAACCACTACATCAATGCTGACATACTACTGAAACCGAATGCTGGCTCTGACAAATCTTGGGTCTGGAATGCCATTGATTATGCAGATGAAGAGCCTAAGCCCGAACAGTTGGCCATCCGCTTCAAAACAGTAGATGAGGCATCACTTTTCAAAGCTAAGTTTGAGGAAGCCCAGAAAATTGTGCTCAAATCAGAAGAAAAGTACAATCAACAGGAGAAGAAAGGGGAAAGTTCTAAAGGTTCTGAATCACTGGCAGCCCAGTTTGCTCTTAAAGAAGGGGAATGGGACTGCAGTGTGTGCTGTATAAGAAATAAACTCACAGAAATGAAGTGTGTCGCTTGTCAAAGTGCCAATCCCAATTCTTCATCCAAGCCAGACATTCAGTCTGCTGGTGAAACCAAAGCCAGTCCATTTACTTTTAAATTTGGGACTGATTCATCAAAACCCAGTGGTTCTGGCTCTACATTTACTGGATTTGGTGCTTTTGGAGCATCTATACCCTCCTCATTTACATTTGGCACCAGCACCTCAAAACCTGCTGACACAGTAACCAGCTCGTTTGGTTCTGGCTTTGGGGCTCTGTTTGGCAAGAAGCCAGGGCAGTGGGACTGCGATGTATGTAAAGTAAGAAATGAAGCCTCTGCAGAAAGTTGTGTTTCTTGTAAAGGTCTGCAAGCCTCACCTAAAACAACTACCACAGCACAAATGGCACCAGCTGCACCTGCAGCGCAGCCCTCTATATGTGTTGTTGACTCTGGGTTTGGTGCCCAGTTCAGCAAGAAGCCCGGGCAGTGGGACTGTGATGTATGTGAAGTAAGAAATGAAGCCTCTGCAGACAGTTGTGTTTCTTGTAAAGGTCTGCAAGCCTCACCTAAAACAACGACCACAGCACAAACGGCACCAGCTGCACCTGCAGCACAGCCCTCTATATGTGTTGTTGACTCTGGATTTGGTGCCCAGTTCAGCAAGAAGCCCGGGCAGTGGGATTGTGATGTATGCGAAGTAAGAAATGAAGCCTCTGCTGACAAATGTGTCGCCTGTAACAACTCCAACCCTGCTGCTAAATCAACAGAGGGGGCTCCAGTAGCATCACATCTGCCAGCAGTGTCAGGATTTGGCGCTCATTTTGCAAAAAATGATGGGCAGTGGGACTGCAATTCTTGCCTGGTCAGAAATGATGCATCAGCTGCTAAATGTGTGTCCTGCCATGCCCCACCTGACCCTTTACAAGCCATGTTTGCTAAGAATGATGGGGAATGGGATTGTGACACTTGTCTGGTGAGAAACAATGCCTCTGTCAATAAGTGTGTGGCCTGTCAAACACCAAATCCCAATGCTAAAAGCACAACCAGCACTACTCCCTCAGCCTCCACGTTCAGCTTTACCTTTGGAACCAAGAGTTCATCGAGCCAGCCTGCTGGAACTGGATTTACAATGCCTTTTGAAACTGCCAGCACTTTTCAGTTTGGTCAAAACAAAGATACAAACTCAGATGCTTCTTTCAAGTTTGAAGCTCCTCAGTCTGGATCTAGTACCACAAGTTGTTCAGGCTTCTCTTTCTCAATGCCCATTCCAGCTGGTGGCTTCAAGTTTGGCATTCAGGACCCTGCAAAAGAAACTCCCTCAACTGATGATCCACTGCCTCCATCAGGGTCAGCCTCCAGTTTTCTGAAAAGCATAGCTGACAAACACAAGGAGAAAGAAAATGTGTCTACACCCTCAGTGGGCCAAACAGAGCAAGATCAAAATCCATTAATTGCTGGAAAAGCCAATACGTTCAGTTTTGCAGACTTGGCAAAGTCCTCTGCAGGAGACTTCCAGTTTGGCCAGGACGACCCCAGTTTCAAAGGTTTCTCTAGGGCCGGTGAGCAGGTGTTCTCATCATTACAGGCAACCCCCACCAAGACAGATGCCTCAAATGAGCAGGAGGACGACGACATGTATAAAACAGAGGAAAATGACGATATCCAGTTTGAACCAGTGGTCCAGATGCCTGACAAGGTGGACCTGGTGACTGGGGAGGAGGATGAACAGGTTCTTTATTCTCAGCGTGTCAAACTGTTCAGATTTGACACCAACACCAGTCAGTGGAAAGAGCGTGGTGTAGGAATCCTTAAATTCCTGAAAAACAGCACTAATGGCAGGCTAAGGGTGCTGATGAGGAGAGAACAAGTTCTGAAGGTGTGTGCCAACCACTGGATCACCACCACCATGAATCTTAAGCCCCTGGCAGGCTCAGACAGAGCATGGATTTGGTTGGCCAATGACTTCTCTGATGGAGATGCTAAACTTGAACAGTTGGCTGCTAAGTTCAAAAGCCCAGAACTTGCTGCCGAGTTTAAGGAGAAGTTTGAAGAGTGTCAGAGACTTCTCTTGGACATCCCTCTACAAACCCCCCACAAACTTGTTGACTCGGGCAGAACAGCACGC
Organism: Maccullochella peelii; assembly: GCA_002120245.1. NCBI lineage: Eukaryota > Metazoa > Chordata > Actinopteri > Centrarchiformes > Percichthyidae > Maccullochella > Maccullochella peelii. Next base: position 11,948 of record LKNJ01003006.1, on the reverse strand, counting down.
CTCATTCAGAAAGCAGAGGAAATGAAGTCTGGTTTGAAAGACTTGAAATCTTTTTTGACAGATGAGAAAACAAAGATCAAAGATGACGACAGCCGAGGAGACGTTACAACGTCCAGCAGTGTTTCAAACCTTGTAATCAAGCACCACAGTGAAACCACCGGCTCCACCTTGGAGTGGGATAACTACGACCTAAGAGAAGAGGCTTTAGATGATACTGCTGACTCATCAGTCTATGCCTCTCCCATCGCCCGCAGCCCCCTGAGAAAGAACCTTTTCCGCTTTGGAGAATCCACTGGTGGGTTCAACTTCAGCTTCCAACCTGGCATCAGTCCCTCCAAGTCTCCTGCCAAGCTTAACCACAGCAGAACCTCAGTGGGTACTGATGACGAGCAGGATGTCACCCAGGATGAGGAGAGGGATGGCCACTACTTTGAACCTGTGGTCCCCTTGCCTGATCTGGTGGAGATTTCTACAGGAGAGGAAAATGAACAGGTGGTCTTCAGTCACAGGGCCAAACTGTATCGCTACGATAAGGAACTGGGTCAGTGGAAAGAGAGGGGTATAGGAGACCTCAAGATCTTGCAGAGTTACGACACCAGACGAGTGAGGTTGATAATGAGGAGGGACCAGGTACTTAAGATCTGTGCCAACCACTGGATCACAGTAGCCATGAAGCTGGAACCTATGAAGGGTGCAGAGAAGGCCTGGGTCTGGAGTGCCATGGACTTTGCTGAAGTAGGAGAGGGTAATATTGAGCAGTTGGCTGTGAGATTCAAGCTGCAGGACACTGCAAACACATTCAAACAGGTCTTTGAGGAGGCCAAGGTTGCACAGCAAAAACAGGAACTCATGACTCCAGTGACATTCAGGGTTGTCAGTGCCACACCTCAAGACAGTGGACCCACAGCATCTGCAGAGACTGCTACAACTGAATGTGGGAAGGCAGCCATCGCTGTTCTGGAAGAAACAACAAAGGAACATACGGAGCTTTCCCCCGACAATAAGCCATGTGCAGCTGGGTCTCCAAGTCCAGTCAACCCCTCAAAGACAGTGGTATCCCCCCCTAAGTTTGTCTTTGGCACTGATAGCCTTCAGAAGTTTTTTGGCTCTCCTAAATTTCATTCTGAGACTGAGGAATCTGCATCCGGTTTGAAAGCCAAAGATTCTGGACGTCCTGCCAAGGCTTCGCCTGCAGCACCTGCATTCAAAATCCCAGAGAAAGGTAAAAAAAATAGATATATCTTGAGTTTTACTCCATTGTCTTTATCTGCGTCTCATTGCTCCATCAGCTTCTTAGTTGGCCCAGCCAAGACCCTTCTCAACATTTTCTAGGACAGAAATTGTATTAAAATCACTGTTTCATTATATTGTTTCATTATGTATCATTAAGATACCCTGTACCTTTAGTTAAACTGTATACAATAAATTATTTACAGGAGGTTTTAGTGAACATCCTGAACATATGTTGCATACCCTCAGAGCTTGAACACAATTCATTCAGCACACGCTCGTATAGTATGTCATAGTTCCATTTTAAAACTTTTAGCCTTGTTTTATGATTATGAAACCAGCCTCACAATTAGTTTCTCTTCGCCCAACAACCCATCATCCTTTAGGGCTGGATTTTAGGCTTTTCAAAGATAACCCAATGGCTTTTTGGACCAGCACATCAACCACCCAATTTGAACCCCCAGGTACTCTAATCACTGCAGTGTGTGTTAACACTTCTCAGCTGTCACCTGGCTGGCCCTTACTACTAGACAGAAATAACCTGGATGCACGGAGTGGAAAAAAACATTGAAGCTAATGTGTTGCATGTCCAGTGTGTGGAGGTGCAGTTTTTTATTGTACAAAGAATTTTAGTAATTATAATAATACTCAAGTAGCACTTATGTTACAAGATACAAGTGTCTCACGGGAGGAAGTGTATCTGTAAATTCATCACGGTCATGTGGAAATAGTGTGTAATGCAGTTAAATTGTTTCTTAAAAGGCAATTCATAAAATGTTCCTCAAGTAGGTTTAGTTCAATAAACAGTAGCCCTTTTATTATGGCAGAGTCAGTATTATCATTTATCATTTTTTTTATATAATTGTCATGATGACATTCTCATTTATATATTGTGGTTCACAGCTACCATGTCTAAATCAATATAATGTTTATATATTTTACCAAGAACTGTTAGTTTGAGCTCTTAAATAGTTGTTTTCATTTTGTTCTAGTAAAAATGCTGTTTATTTTGTCTGTACAGTATTTCTCCCACCTACCAAAGAACAAATGTCCAGTTATGTTTAGTTAGACTTTCGATCATCCAAGTCTTGAATCTAGATTAAATCAGTCGGAAGATCTCATACTCTGCTTCAGTTCATGGAAAATGCCACATTCCCCAATGTAAGGATGCTAAAATTGGAATATGGGAAAGTGTTAGTGTAATAATTAGTTAAATGTGGTAATGATTAATGGCTAGTTTCATTAATCATTTAGAATCAATCTAGAGTTTTGTATAGCAACAGGAGACACATCAGTAAAAGTTAATGTCTTCTGAAAGGTGAGCTGAGAAGATTCCACAGAGTGCGTTCCCTCAGAGAGGAACGCTCTGTGTGAACGTCACACGTGCCATTTTTAGTGCAGGATGTGTAGCAACAGCATGAAATGCAATTCCCTGTCCAGTCTGGGTTCTGCCAGTGATGTGCACCTCAGCAAAGGCTAATTAGAGTTAAAGCCAAGGTATTTATGCTATTTAATGCTACAGTACCGTGTGTCCAACACTAAGTGGTGGAGTCACAAAGAGACATATGCATACAGAAATATTCTCTTAATACAACATTTGTAAATCAAATGCATGCTATTCATTTTTGCTGTGCATGACTTTCGTGTGTGGAACTAACACCTGTGGTTATAAAGGGAATAAAGCAGCTTAATGTCTGCTTCTCTTTTAAGCAGTTCCTTCCCAGTCTGACTGCGTATTGTTCTACTTCTATCGTATCTGTCTGTCACAGGCTCATCTCAGGCAGGAGGAGGCAGTGCAGGGGCGGATGAGGACTCTGAGGTGGAGGTTGTGTATGTCAGGGAACCCACTGCTGAACAGGCGGCTTTAGCCAGGAAACTGCTGTTGCCTTCCACCTTCTTCTGCTACCAGAACGAACCAGGCTACACCAGCGATGATCAAACTGATGGTGAGACCAAAATAGAAGAAACAAGAGTATAAAAGTGCTTTGTTGAAGTGGACATGGTAATTAGGATGACTCATTAGAGTTTAATTTTTGCATTTTCCACAGATAGTATTGTTGTTTATTAATTTACCATCAGCTTATTTCATTAAACCAAAATATGACCACACACAATGCCTTAGAGGGGTGAAAAAGCTCTGCAGTGCATTTATCAGTGCTCTGTTTTACTGTAGCAAGTGCACGTTTTTTGCTGCCTGCAAGATTACAGTCCATCCTGTGATGTGAATATATGATGAATAAGTTTAAATAAAGTAGAGGTTTTCATTAAAACAATTTTTTTTTTTGGAAGTGACAGAAAGCAACACAAGGTCATGATTATATTCTCTTATGCCATTTTCATTTGGAGTTTGGTGCTGTTGTCTCTTACCATGACAACCAAATGTGTTTATGTCTGAAGTTTTCAGATTTTCAGCCACATGATGGCCACCTTTACAATTGGAGAAGTATACAAAAAAAAACGAAACTGTTTTACATTGTTGCTCACTGGCATTGTCCAAGGTCTGTGGGAGTTCTTGGCAAGACAAAGTCATTTAAGGGAAATATGTGTTGAATTTGTTTTGAATTTTCAGATGAGGACTATGAGTCAGCAGTTAAAGCCTTGAATGGAAAGATCTACCTTGATCCTCCTGGGAAAAAGGCTGCAGCATGTGGTGATGGTATGTCACATCCAGTCACATACAATTTTATCCAATTACTCGCCGTCACTTTTGTTATTTGTCAGGTACTGTGTTGGTCCATTAATTTCACAGACATTCTTAAGGCTGTGATAGATGAATAATGATCTCTTCCATGTGTGCAATATACTGCACACTACATGGCAGCGAGAATGTGGACTTCCCCTCGCCTGCCAGTCATTCTCTGACCCTAAACTTGTGTGTTCTGCATTCAGAGCCAGACTGCCAGGTGGTGTGGGAGAAGAAGCCGACACCCGAGGAGGAGGAGAAAGCCAAAAGCCTCCAGCTTCCACCCACCTTCTTCTGTGGCCTAAGCACCACAGACAGTGACCCGGACCATGACAAGCCTGAAGACTTTGAAACAGAAGTCCGCAAGGCCCAGCAAGACTTGGTAGGGGCAGTGAATTTTACAGTAGATTACATAGTATTCATGCATGTGGGCACTTGCCAAGTCTTGATCCAAAAACTGTTCTACTGCATCAATGTGAAGGTCAGTAATGCAAGCAGATCATCTTAGCTGCATCCATTTATAGTGATAAACAAGTAAGCCATTATGCATTATGAGATTTTCCAAAATGAGAACACGATGGACTTGGCAGAGGTGAAAAGTCAATTTACTCCTGATGTTGGGATCTGAGTGCACTATCATACATCGTACCATGGTTACTCGACAGGAAACAATGTTGTTCATTTTAGTTAACTTCTTTTGGCTAAAGCAGAGAGTAAGGTTTTTGTGTTAATATAGAATAAGTTTAATTCCTAAATTGTTTCAGGATGCCCAAGCTGAAAAGGCCTCCAGCAGCCCTGCTGTAACTCCAGAAGAGCCGACACCAGGCCCGTCATCCAGCAGCACAGAAGCTTCAGGCACCACGTCTACACTGGAGGAGCAGACCTCAGACCAGCCAGCAGAGACTCAGAGTGAAGCGCCCAGCAGCAGCTCTCCCATTGATCTGTCAACTAAGAAGAGCCCAGAGCCGGACTCCAACACTGGGACTGCAGCTGCAGCTTCTACTGCTACAACAGCTAGTCAAGGTATAGACCACTTCCTGTTCGTTACTACAGATGTAAAACCATTGAACTTTGACAGTCGACATTTTGTGTCAGAAACAGCCCTCTTAGTCAAAATGTTCCTGCGAAGGTTAGAAACAAATCTCAACAACCATCCTCAGTAATTACTGATATTTCTGCCTCTCTTGGTTACAAACATGTAATCGCTGATTTACTGGTGCCTTGATCTGTTCACCTGCTCACCCGAGTTGGTTTGTCTGAATGCTACACTGCAGCCTGGAATAATATGGAAATATGATCACTTTGTGGCACAGAGAAATTTGGGAAGAAGATGGACACATACTGTTGCTCATATTGTCAAAACTGCACATTATATGTAGCTGCAGAACCACTTAGTGCAGTGCAGTGATACTAATAATTCAACCTTTCCCGCAGCCAATTTGAGGTATGTAACTATTGCAAAAGAAAATTAGACTAATTCTTAGCTCCTCTAAGCTGAAGAGACAATGACATTCACTTTCAGTTTCACAGCCTCCTTGGTTGTATATTATGTGAAATGTCTCCCGTTAGATTTTCTTAACGCTGCATTTAAATTGAGTTCTGTTCAGCTCAAATGTTTCATGAGTTTCCCCCTTTAAGCTTCTCTTTTCATTTGAAGGACTGCTTGAGGCTCTTAATATTTAAATAAAAGCAGAGATTAGAGAAAAGTAAAAAAAAAAAAAAATGAATATAAATTTGTTGAGCTGGATTTAAGTCTTTTGAGGGGGCTGGGTTGGGAACCACTAGACTACTAAACTTCCTAACGGTACTATTATTAAAGTAATTCAAACCAGCTCCACCTCGACCAGCTACAACAGTGAAGTGCTGCTTACACATTGTTGCATCTGTATTAAAACTCTTAACAAAATGTCATATAGTAAAAATAACACTTATAGTGGCCATTTTTCTGCATAATGAGTACTTTTTGCTGATAATACTGCACTTTTACTTAAGATTTTGAATGGATTAAGAATTGTGACATTGGTGTACTGCTATTTTAACTTTAGAAAAAGATCCAAATACTTATTTTACCACAAAGTATCATCTTCAGTGTCAAGTTATTGCAGTGCTGTTGTTGTGTTCAACCTGCTGTGTGCTGGAATCCTGCATACAAAACTGAGAGGAACAAAAAAACTGCATTTAATTCAGTATCTAATGCTAACTTTGCTCCTCCCACCACAGACTCCTCCAGCTTTGGCTTCAACTCATTTGGAGACTTCTCTTTTGCTGACTTGGCCCAAAACACAGACGGATTTGCATTTGGAACAAAAGGAGGTTGGCTGCAACGTTTCTTAAGATGGTCTTTATGACAACTGACTGTCATATCATTATCAATGCATCACCACAACAGAATTATATTTGACTACATATTTATTGTTTTCTCTTTTATGAAGACTCCAACTTCTCGTGGGCAAATGCTGGAGCGACTGTATTTGGGACCGTAGTGACCTCAGCACCAAAAAACAACGGTGATGAGGAGGGCAGTGATGAAGAGGAGGCTGCTAATAATGTGGACATTCACTTTGAGCCAATAGTGTCACTACCAGAGGTACCTTTTTAAAATGCTAAAATCCAATATTTTGGTCCTTTTTTAGATGTTAAATTGAAGTTCAGTGAATGAGAAAAAGGACCACACCTCATCCTTGTGCAATTGTGTGCCTCTCAGGTGGAGACAAAGTCTGGAGAGGAGGATGAGGAAATCCTGTTTAAGGAGCGCGCCAAGCTGTACCGATGGGACCGGGACCTCAGCCAGTGGAAGGAGCGTGGCATCGGTGACCTCAAGATCCTCTTCCACCCAACCAAACATTTCTACCGAATCCTGATGAGAAGAGAGCAGGTGCTGAGGGTCTGTGCCAACCACACGATCACACAGGTGATGGAACTCAAACCCATGAACGCCTCAGCCAACGCACTGATCTGGACTGCCACCGACTATTCGGGTACACGTATAGTGCATTTCTCTGATGTTATCTAGCTAGCTGTTGTAGAAGCATCTAGTAGTGACCACACAGCTGTACTTGTTCAGAGCGCCAGTTGTCATGGAGACGTGCAAGCCTACATGCTGCTGTTAGTTCTTGTCTAAAATCACACAATTGTACATCAATAACCTGCAATTCTTTAAACCAGTTACCTTTATCCCTTACTTTCTTTTGCATTACTATTTTTTTTTTAAAAATTTTAAAAGTGTGTTTTGCATAGTTGTGGATTCAACAGAAGGTTTTTGAAGGCAGACATTAGCCAATAATGCCAAAAACGGATCACTTTGTGCTAACATTTGTATTTATGCTTTTGAGCTTTCCTCTTGCTCATGGTCTCTTGTCTTTCCCTTGGTTTTTCCAGACGGCGAGGGCGTAGTGGAGCAGCTGGCGGCCAAGTTCAAAACCCCCGAGATAGCCGAATCCTTCAAGAAGATCTTCTGCGAGTGTCAGAGCCGCATAGGCCAAACTGATGGCGATGCCTCATCTATCTCCTCACCGCAGATGTCCAGAGTTCAAGAGCACTCCAGAGACACTAACCCACAGGTGTTCCTCAAAGTGGCAGCCGACGGCCAACCACTGGGCACTATCACCATAGAGCTTTTCACCCACATTGTCCCCAAGACAGCGGAAAACTTCAGGGCCCTCTGTACTGGCGAGAAAGGCTTTGGGCTTCGGGACTCCATCTTCCACAGGGTCATACCGTCTTTCATGTGTCAGGTGAGAAGCTTATCAAGATTGTCAAACGTGACAGCCTTATTTAGCAACGGAGCTTAGGTCATCTGCCCTCCTTTCTACAAAATCTCCACTACTATCCTGATTTCTGTTGAGCGTACAATAATTCAGCAGGGAAGAAAACAGTCTGTGATGACAACATGAAGTTCGAAGTGCGGGCTTCTCGACTCTTGTTTCAATTCATCAGGGCTACAGATAGAAAGACCTTGTGATATACTGATGTAAATATTTCACATACACATGCTTTTAAAGTTGTTCAAATGTAATTTTTTGACTAATAAAGTACAATATTATTTTTATAATTCTCATGTAACATTACTAACAAGTTCCTCATTGGTCTTTTAGGCTGGTGACATCACCAACAGTAATGGCACGGGAGGCAAGTCCATCTACGGCAGCAAGTTTGAGGATGAGAACTTTGATGTTCGGCACACAGGCCCGGGCATTCTGTCAATGGCCAATCGCGGGCGCGACACCAACAACTCGCAGTTCTTCATTACCCTGAAGAAAGCCGAACACCTGGACTTCAAACACGTGGCTTTCGGCTTTGTTCGGGACGGCATGGATGTGGTGCAACAGATGGGAGAGCTGGGCACAAAGGGAGGCGCACCCACAAAGAAGCTTGTCATCACAGACTGTGGAGAGCTGTAGCTTTTTAAATGTTAACATCAAGATTTACAGCTTGGCTCTGGTAGCCTGGAATTAGAAATTATTTTTGCTATTCCTTAATGTAATCACACATGGGAGACATGGTGGAGGAGGCAAATGTATGCTTTTGCTCTGTTGCACTTGCATCTTTATAATCACCTGTCAATACATTCTCATAATTTGTTGATTTTGTGTGAATAATTGTACATGAACTACATTTTGATCTCTTTTTTTGTTCTTGTGTCTTGCATGTGCTCAATTTCAATGTGCTGGCCCTCTTCATAAACTCCACTCTGGTATTTTTTCCCTTTTTTGAAGAAGACTATAATATAATTGAACGGTGAGGTTGTTATTTGAATACACCTATTGGTTTGTAACCGTGCCCCTGCCTTCTATCCAAATGCTGCCTTTGTGTGTTTTTTACTGTCGGGGGGCGCCCCCCCCCCCCCGTGATTTTTTTCCTTGTGTAAGTGGATTTCACAATGTGCAGATAATTGGACTTCAGACTTTCCTACATACACTTGAGTCATCTCACTGTGTTGCCCTGTGGACGGAGGGTGGCTAAATGATACCATTACATCTGGTTTGGATTTTACATAGGCAAATAATTATAGTTTGAAATGATCACAGAATTAAAATGGTACCAAAATAATATGCTGATAAAGGAGAAACTATAAAAATTGAATTTCCTGCAGAAAATGTGTGGGAATGCTGAAAACTGAAATTTATTTGCAAAACACTGATTAAAATGCAGAAATGTGAAATTAATTTCCAGAATTGGAAGCTGAACTGTAAGAGCAGAAATACATTGACACACATATATGCATACATGTGTTTCTCCTAGATTGTATGGTTTCAAGGTCCATGATTTGAGTGACGGGATTTCCTACTGTAAGTGAATGTGTCATCTCAATCAGCTGTGTGTCCTCAGATCCAGTCAAAGGTTGCCATGGGAAGAGGCAATAGGCTTCACAGAACACACTGATATGTAATATGTTTACATACTCTTTAAAATATAGGAGCTGTCACAAGTTGAAAACTCTTATCTCTGTGTTTAAGGTTACAGGAAAAACANGTGTGTGTAAAAACATACAGAAGAAGAATAAATTGCAAAGCTTTGCTGAAAATGCAGAAATGTGAAATAAATTTCCAGAATTGGAAGCTGAACTGTAAGAGCAGAAATACATTGACACACACACACACACACACACACACTTATATGCATACATGTGTTTCTCCTAGATTGTATGGTTTCAAGGTCCATGATTTGAGCGATGGGNATAAAGAATACTCACTCTTTTCATTCACGCACAGATCACTTGTAATGAAAGTTATTGCACTGCACAGCCTCAGTCCATCACTCGACTAACCCACTGAAGCCCACTGCTTTTGACGTCAGTTACAATATACCAGCACGTAGATTGGCTCACCTGATAGAACAATCAGCACTGAATAAACAGATACCTAACAGTACATTAGACATAAAAGCGCCATAAAATCAATGGTACTTAATAACACTAACTTATAACTTTGGGGCCTTCTTTACAGCATGTGATATGGTTAAAAGATTAATTTGGTATGTATTATTCAGCTTGTGTTTTGATATTTTTGCTTTTTTGTAAGTGAATGTGTCATCTCAATCAGCTGTGTCCTCAGATCCAGTCAAAGGTTGCCGTGGGAAGAGGCAATAGGCTTCACAGAACACACTGATATATAACATGTTTACATACTCTTTAAAATATAGGAGCTGTTACAAGTTGAAAACTCCTATCATCTCTGTGTTTAAGGTTACAGGAAAAACACAGACACGCACACACACACACACACACACACACACACACCGGTTGCTATGGTGACTGTGGCACCCTGAGGGAGAGGAAGGGGGAGGGGCAGACTGCAACTTAGACAGGTCAGACAGTGTGTATTTGTGTGTTAATATCCGTATGTATTATGTGTGTGTGTGTGTGTGTGTGTGTGTGTGTCTGTGTTTTTCCTGTAACCTTAAACACAGAGATGATAGGAGTTTTCAACTTGTNACTGCCAAAAATAGCTCTACATCAATCCACCAATCAGAACAGAGGAACAAACTGATAGAGGTTTAATCAGTTCATCAGCATCAGCTGTGTGTAAAAACATACAGAAGAAGAATAAATTGCAAAGCTTTGCTGAAAATGCAGAAATGTTTAATTAATTTCCAGAATTGGAAGCTGAACTGTAAGAGCAGAAATACATTGACACACATATATGCATACATGTGTTTCTCCTATATTGTGTGGTTTCAAGGTCCATGACTTGAACGATGGGATTTCCTACTGTAAGTGAATGTGTCATCTCAATCAGCTGTGTCCTCAGATCCAGTCAAAGGTTGCCATGGGAAGAGGCAATAGGCTTCACAAAACACACTGATATATAATATGTTTACAAACTCTTTAAAATATAGGAGCTGTCACAAGTGTCACAACTCCTGTCATCTCTGTGTTTGAGGTTACAGGCAAAACACAGACATGCACACACACACCCGTTGCCATGGTGACTGTGGCAGGGGGAGGGGCAGACTGCAACTTAGGTCAGACAGTGTGTATTTGTGCGTTAGAATCTGTATGTATTACTGTATGTGTCTGTGTTTGTGTGTGTGGTTTATTACTCTGTGTGTGTGAGAGAGAAATTATTCTAATTTCATTACCATTTGACGCTTTGGCAATATTGTTTGTTACATTCATGCCAATAAAGCTATTTGAATTTGAAATTTGAGAGAGACAGAGAGAGAGAGGTAGGTTTGAATTAACTAACAGTTAAAAGGCACAGAGGTCACAACTGCCAAAAATAGCTCTACATCAATCCACCAATCAGAACAGAGGAACAAACTGATGTTTAATTTGTTTATCAACATCAGCTGTGTGTAACTAGCTGTTGCCTGAAAAGTGCTCAGTCATTGAGACAGAGAGAGAAAAACCTGTAAAAGTTTGGCTCAGAAAAGTCACCATCATTCAAAAACCGTGTCCAGGAGGCATTGCTGAACACTTTGATGTAAAAATTGTGTGGCTAAAGTTAGAAAAAGGCAGAGAAATCAGTTTCAAAACACCTCTCATTTGCGTTTTGCTCAAGACCGTAGTTTAAATGGAGTCTGTAGCTGAAAGTATGTGGAAGCAGTAGCATTTCAAAGTAGAGCAAGTTGAAGAGGGTTCTCCATTGACTTACATTGTAAACATTTTTTGAAAAATTAATATTTTAAAAAGTATAAAAGTTATAAAGAAGAAAAGTTATAGCATAAATGTCCTTAAAGAGCTGAACATTTTGATAGTTGAATAGTTTCTGTAGCTGAAAGTATGCTGAAGGAGTAGGCGACNGTTTTGCTCAAGACCGTAGTTTAAATGGAGTCTGTAGCTGAAAGTATGTGGAAGCAGTAGCATTTCAAAGTAGAGCAAGTTGAAGAGGGTTCTCCATTGACTTACATTGTAAAAAAAATTTGAAAAAAAATATTTTAAAAAGTATAAAATGAATAAAAAAGTTAAATAATTGCGTAAATGTCCTTAAAGAACTGAACATTTTGATAGTTGAATAGTTTCTGTAGCTGAAAGTATGCTGAAGCAGTAGACGACCGAAAAACGTACGGAAGAAGAAGAAGAAGAAGAAGAAGA
>LKNJ01003005.1:0-56147 GCA_002120245.1 Maccullochella peelii | reverse complement strand
TATGTATGTATATGTATGTATGTATGTATGTGTATATATGTATGTATGTATGTATGTATGTGTATGTATGTATGTATGTATGTATGTACGTGTATGTATGTATGTATGTATGTATGTATGTGTATATATGTATGTATGTATGTATGTATGTGTATATATGTATGTATGTATGTATGTGTATATATATGTCTATATCTGTATATATGTGTATATATATGTCTATATCTGTATATATATGTATATATATGTCTATATGTGTATATGTATGTGTATATATGTATATATGTATGTGTATATATGTATATATATGTGTATATATGTATGTGTATATATGTATATATATATATGTGTGTGTATGAACCCAGCCTGGCTGTGTACAATATTGATAGGTATTGGTTCTGGCTGCTGACGATTTCCAGGTTTGATTTAGAGGATGCATTGACTTAGTATGACATGACTAGTCCAAGTGTTTTTCAATCACACCACGAGGAAAAGAACAGAGTATGAATACGCAGCATCATTAATGTGCGATGTGTTGCCTAGCTGGCCTACTTAATCTCCTCTGGAGTACCACTTCATTTGTTCCCTGCAATCTTTTCCTTCTATCCGCTCACTGTAGTACAATGTAATAATAATAAAGTCATCATGCCAGACATGGTGGAGAGAGTTGACATGACCAAAATTGAGGACTGCAGTTTCCATGCATTAAATGAATGAACTGAACCTTGTACCAAAGGACAGGGTTAGAAATACCTGCTTAAAAACCCCTGCGTTTTTCTACCACCGTCCCCTGTCTCTCATCCATCATCTCCATATAAGTCAGCCACAGCTGCCAGACACACCAAAAGATAAACTAACAGGTATTGGCAAACTGACTACTCAACCTTGTCTATTAATCTGTTCAATGCTCTTAAACTAATGGCCACACTTAGTTAATGGGTCTCTCTGGTGGGGGGTTTAATCTTAATGTAGATCCCCCATTGGGTGTCAGTGCATAACATCAGGGATAGGATCTGTCTGTTCAAATGGAGTTAGTTGGAATGAAATTGTTAATAAATTAAACACTATTACTGATAGACCATGTTTGAGGTGTGATGTATAGCAAATTTATTCAGACTTAGTATATTTTTACCTGAATGTAGATAGCCTTAAAGTGAGATTTTCTTCCCTGCTGCTGTCAGCTGAACAATTCCTGGTAATCTGTGTAAAGTTGAGGATCCATCAATATTATCAAACTTTTAATGCTTTCCTTGCAGGCAAGAATATGATGTTTTGAGAATACAATGTTTTTGAGAGAATGGGATATTCTGAATTTTATGTAGTAGTGGTCTATGCCTGTCTGTAACATCCAATCTAGGCATGTACACACATATTAAAATGAGTGTACAACATTTCTTGTGCAGTCATACAAGGATTTGTACCCGATTTATTTAAATAATTTTCATGCATACACCATTAAAATGAATAAAGGGGGCAAGATGCATTTACTTCTGGTTCAAGTTAAAGCGGTTAACTCAGCCAGTTGGAAAAAGGGGGTGGGATTGACCTCCTTGTTTATTAAGTATTGATTGTTGCCATATAAGTGTAACCTTGTTGCTGATGCTGACACCAGGATAGGAGGGATGTTGCATGGCTAGCAGTGAGTGCAAGGACGGGCACTGAGAATATAAATGTTTTTTATTTTGTGGGTTTTTGACCACTAGTCGGGCTGTAGAGCAATGTTTTGATGAGCAGGTCTGTAACTGTAGGCTATCATATATTCTACCAGCATTTGCTCAAGGATGCACATGCATGCCACAAACATTTCATGTTTTTAGGAATAAGTGAAAGTAGCAACTCTATCAAAAGTGGTGTCATTTTTATTTCTAGAACAGAATGAATACCAAAGCACAACTGGATGACACATTGACATAATATCAATATTGTGACATAAGCTAGGTACTGTTTGGGGACTTTGGTTATTGTAATGTTGTGAAATGGTTAAAATCTTCTTACTGGACAGGCATCTCCAATTTGATTGATCAAGCTGAGTGAAATAACCAGTGAATGTCACTTCCTGTTAAGTTATCATATTCACATGACTAATGATTTCTGTTGCAAACTTTGTTTAGTGGAAATATCTTCTGAAAGCATCAACAGGCGTCCTTAAATATTGCTGCATTAATACAATACATATCAATATTCAGGCACTTGTTTAATCTTTTTTGATCTTTAATTATTTCAGTGCCACCCAGGCCTGATGCAGTATGAGTTTGTGTGTGCGCTTGTGTTTGTACTGCTTTATGCAGTGGTTTTGCTTGCTTTCTCATATCATCATTTTGTGTGTGTCTGTGTAACTTTATAGGTTTTGCACTTGTGCAAGTCGAGATTTACTCAGTGTAGATGGAGGTTGTTTCTGCCGTCGACAATCAGGCTATAATGAGATTACTGGAGTTGCTCTGGCTTACTGGAGCAGTTATGTTCAATTATTGGTTGGCTAACTTAACGACTTCATGACAGTTACTGAACATATCTCAAAGTTTTTATCTCATTCCACACACTGGTAGTTGTACTGTCCAAGCTGCTATTTGCATGTAACTGTCATTTGAGCATATAAAACTAGAGTGCAGCTGTGAGGAGAGTGTGGGTGATGTATGTTACAGTGCATCATCTGGCCCCTGGTGAAGTAGAAATAGATACTCACTTTCTAAACCGAATCATCCAAACATTAGCTCGCAAACATTTCAAGGGTCAGTCTTGTGAAGCTTCTGGTATCATGCAATGTCCTCTCCCTTCTCTGCATGCACTGACTTTTTGTGTCTCTGTGTCTGAATTGTAGATTGAATGTGTTTTTCTCCAGCCTGGACACCATGAGCACCATCTCGCCGACAGACTTTGACAGCTTGGAGATCCAGCAGCAGTATAATGACATCAACAACCGCTGGGACCTGGCAGCAGAGACTGACTGGGATAATGAGAACAGTTCAGCACGCCTCTTCGAGCGATCACGCATTAAAGCTCTCGCAGGTATGCTACACTTCAGGCCCCACCAATGTACATGCTTTCATGGTGTCAACAAAGAATATCAATTTCTGAATTTATTATTCCCTAATACAGTACTGGTTGGGCTCTACAGTCTGCAAACGTACTGAAAAGTGCTCACACATACACAAGGTGGGGTTAAGTTAATCAGTGATTAAAGTTAATCAGTAAAATGTAGTATTTGTACATTTTACCCTGCATTTTACCATCCCAATGAGAAATGGTATTAAACAGTGGATTCAGCTGTTTGGTAATGTCTAAAGCTTTCAGCTGTATAATAGCTCTGATAAAAGGAATTCTTACTTTATATATTTTTTAACATTTCTTAAACCAAAAGGAGTTTGAGAAACAGATGACATTTAGAGACAAAATTACAGACTGACATTAATTTGCACAAATCTAATTAGGCTCTGTAGACTGAGGAACAAACTTCATTCTTTTCTGTCCCAAAAGGCACAATTCTCACGTTATAGGTCAAGACAGAAATACTTCCAAAAGGAGGACAAAGCCAGGCAGCTGTATAGTCAGTTCACCAAAGAGCAAAAGCAGTGTTGGAATGAGGTGGGGAGACTAGACTTTAGAGCTAGGTGTGGTGAAAATCCTCCATCAATATGGCAACACTTTTGAATAAATCAACCATCTAAAATGTTCATAATGTTAGTCTGTTCTCTCAAGTCCATTCATGTAATGATTATATACAAAGTGTATGCAGGTTGAACTTTTTTTCTGGGTGATGAAGTTGTTTCTTGTTCTGGATCTCTCTGCATCAAAACCCATGCTGTGCCCAATCAGTGGTCTTACTCCAATGAATGAGGAGGAGGCTGCATTTCTTGATACAATGCTAATGTCGGTCTGAGCGCAGCTTAATTCCCCACCTTACTCGTCTACCCTTGACATCCTTCCAAGTCTGGCCAGCCTATCCTGTTGTAGGTGACCCAGGTGAAAATCCTGATGACCATATTAGTTGCTTAAGTACATCCTGTGTGTGTGTGTGTGTGTGTGTGTGTGTGTGTGTGCACGTGTACGTGTGTGTGTGTGTGTGTTTGTTTAACTGCCCCTTACCTTCCTGGTTTCACATTCTACAGATAAAATCTCTGTTATTAGTCAAAACAAGTTGCAGTATCATGGAGAACCCAGCAGAGGGGAGCAACAGGCAGGCAGGCACCAAGACACACACACACACAAGCAGAAAAAACCACGTGCTCTGATGATCTTTGACACCGCTGTAGTCAAAGTATTTCTGAAAGATTAACCTCATTTCACTTACAAATACAGCCGACTCATTTCCTCATGCCAACAGAAACACACTTTGGGTGTTGCCTGTTTTCTGGTTGTATTTAAAGCATTGTACTTTATTTAAAGATATTCTGTATCTTGCTGTCATATAATTATGGTGGTGAGTGTGTGTGTGTGTGCACTCCCATGTGAATACCTGTGATACCATCTCCGTTTGACAAGTGTGGTCTTGAGGTGCACATTCTTTGACATGCTGTAGCAGCTATTTCCCCAGAGGTGCAGCTCCTGCCCACCTTTTACAACTTATCCAACTCTCTCTCTTTCTCTCTCTCAATGTAACTTTCTCTGCTTTTGTTTCTGTAATATGATCACCTCATTTCCTGGTTCACACCTCTTACACCCTCCTGGTCTGATGGAATAATTTTACTCCATGTGTGACAGCAGAGCTGTCACCTGTTTCACAATAGGGAGCCTCCGCTGTGTTAAGATCATTGTATTTGCATAAATAACCACTTATCTACTCTCCTATACTGTGTGGGTAGCAAGGCAAGCTGTACAAATGTGCCTTTTGTTTTAAGCAACGCCCTGCTTCACACTCAAACAGTTACATGTATTTACTTGTGGAAGCTTCACAGTAGGAGAGAGCAAGGCTTTTGCACTTTAAAAAGCACCCATATGTATTCTATTAACTCCATAATTCTTCACAACATATCCAGATCATTCTCATATCAATTCATTCTCACTTTTGGCCCCATCTGGAGACACTGGGATTAAGACTATGGTGGGACTCTCATGAGAAATCAACCCTACTTGCTCCAGGTGGATTCCCCTTCAGATCAGATATTTACTGCCATAGTTTGGAGTATGGTCCAGTCTTCTGCCCTCCCCTGGGTCCTTAGAAGGGATTGTGCTGTAGGATGGATAAAATATCCATGCTCAGCAATAGATCTCTCTGTCCTCCCTCTGGTAGTGCTTACTCCCCCAGCAGCTTCTATCTTTTCCTCTTTCTCATCTGTGTTCATTCACCTCACCAGACCATCATTAATTATCATTAATTCCAGTTTGCTCAATACAGGAGATTCTCCCACATCTCCCTTTGGCAGACTGTCTCACTGTTTTTTTTTACAAATTTCACCAGATTCTTAACCAAATAACTGTTAATGTGCTTATTTATTAGCATATCCAAATGACTGATGGGTTGCACAGGGAGGAAACTGTCTAAACATGATATGTTAAGACGCCAGACACCCAATCCTGCCATCACATCTGCCTCTCATCTTATTTGGGATTGTGATGTGTTCTTGAGGTGATCTTAAATGGCCATTACAGCGGTTTACCAGTTCTCTGCTCTTCCTTTCTCGCTGCATGTGACCATAGCATAGCCTCTGTTCCTCAGAAGGAAGTGTGTTCTCCTTGGATCTCATTAGTCCGGTCCCCCCTCCATAAACACCCAGTCACAGAAGGCCCAGGGCATTTGGTCCTCTAATGAGACCCATCCAGATGCTCCCTGCTCATCAGGATCAAAAAAACACCCAGACCTTTTTACCACTGCCCCCTGACCAGACCAAAAAGCCATCCACTCGTAAGAAAGGCTGTGACCTTAGTCTTCACTGTGTTTACAGTCTTTGCACACACAGGCATTTAGGACATCTGTAACTTTGCCTTGGAGTTGCAATTTTTAGGGGTGTTAATTAGCAGCAAGGCAGCTGCAAGGAAGAAATTACTCTTTCTTGCAGCTGCCTATTGAATGAACTTACATTCAACGAGTTATTCAGCTTTCAAAATATATTTAGAATTTTTTCTTAATGCATAGTTTCTACTGACAGTAATCTTGGTTTGTATTACACAGATTTAAATAAATACTGCTTTATTATTGAAGTTACATTGTGGAGCAAGTTATGTGCACTAATGATTAAACTTAATTGCATAGAATCTGAAGTATGCGCTAAAAGGCTGTAATGACTGTTTCTATGATATGATGTTCAGTGAAAATAATTGTTTTGCAACTTTCAAATCCCAGAATAATTTAAAATGGAGGAAGAGGAAAGAAATTGACCATATTAAACATTTTAAAAGCCAAAAAAACCCCATTGTTTTGTTAACAAGGGGTGCCAGACATCATTTCTGTATTTGTCCCTAATCTAGCAAGACACCAAATGTGTTTAATTCAGCGTAGTTCTATAATTGTTTTAAACAGGTAATGACTTCCACCCCTACCTAACCATCTGCCTGACAAACCGACACAAGTTCACGATTTCAAATCTTGTTCAGGCAGGAAAGAGCTTGTTGTGCAGAGACTGACTCATCTTCCTTCCTGTCTCAGTGCCTTATAATAAGGCAGACCCTATGAACAGAAAAAGGGAGCTCAAATCTTGTTTTAGAGAGTGATAGAACCACACAGCGAGACAACAGGATAAGAAGGCACAATCTGGTGGGGACTTTCGTGATATACCTTCTTGGCAGGCCACACTCCGGGTGCTCCCTGGAATTAAGGTGGAGTTGAATAATCCATCTCAAGCTACACTGAGCAAAGAACTCTAATGGTTTAGTCCACCTCTACACCTCCTCCCTCCCCTTATCCTTCCACCATGTTCTTCCTTTTTGCTCCTCCCTTAAACACACCTTATGCAAATGACACAATTTTCGGACAGCACTGCAGGCTTTGTTTACACAGCTATCCGACCGTGGCTGGTTAGCCTGCTCTGCTGTGCTCTGCTCCAGCAAATGCGTGTTCAGAGTTTGGAGGGAAGGAATAGCCAGTGCTCCTTTGCTAGAACCACGAGGGAGTGCAACCAAAAGTTTTTACTTTGCTCAGAGGCCACATGTGTGGTGAAGTTCTTCACAGGAGGAGACGAAACAACAGAACATTTTGTTCTTCAGTTTTGTTTGAAATGATTCTTTGAAAAAAATCCTCCACCCATGCACTCACTGCTGTGAGTGTGGATGAAGGAAAGACCAGGTGGCAACATTTTCAAGCTTGTGTTGTGCCTTACTGAGGTACAGCATTGAGGTGAATCTAGAAGAGGAGGATAAACCAAGGCATTTTGGATGTACAAAACTTAAATCTTCTGGAAAACCCCCGTTTCGATACATTTTTAGTGGGAAAGGTTGCTTCTGCTGTGCTATGCAGGAGATCTCCCATTCACTCTGTATCTGAGAGGAATATTTAGGAGGGAGAGCCAGCAAAAAGGCCATGGAGTGGGAACCCAGGGACAGAGAGCCCTGCTTGTCCCCAGCAGCATTTGTTAATCAGGTGCAATACTCGAACATCCTGGAAGGACGGTTTAAACAGCTGCAAGGTAAGAGTCATACTGGCCTGTCAATTTGGTTGAAAGGTAAATTCCATTTAGTTTGGGAATTTGAAATATACGTTTATCTAATTGTTTGTTTAGGTTAGCTAAGCCAATATATTTGAATATACAGTTGTCTTGTTGACGTCACAGGTTAGAGTCTCAGGTTCTTTGGTGTGTAGCTTATGGAAGCAGGTGTTTAATGTTAAAAGTTATTGATAAGACTGTCCTAGAGTGAGAAGGGTTACCCTTTAACACATATCCTGTTGTTTGTTAAAACAGGAAATATTGAGTAGAATTGGACTGTTTGGCTTGTGCTCTAGTGGTAGTCCTACAGCAGGTGCTTTGAGTTGTAAATCAGTCCCCAAATAGCTCAGCATTTGTCTGGCACTAGTGATTACCTGAGACTCCTCTCGCAATTCGGTACCATTTCAGAGCTTAATGTGCAGAGAATCGTGGAGAGCCATACAGTAGTAGACACACAGTACGCTTCAGCTCAGCTCTAAAGCAGGCCAGCAGTCTGGCACCTGATCACTGGGCCACCTGTCCTTTCTTATCTTATTACAATGCGCAGCTCTGTCTCTGGCTAAAGCCTGTGAGGTCTGCAAGGTTCTGCAAACAGAAATCACAGAAGCCGTTGTGACATAGGACTTAGGAAATAATGTGGTATCAAAAAACCTGTCAGTTTCTTAACTAACAAGCATGTTAGTTTAGATTTTTTTTTTTACTGTGTGAAGGTTTTTTGTTTGATTGCCATGTGTACCTATTAACATTCTTGTATTACCATGTGGCCTGTTCCTGTGAGCTTTAGACCCCTTAGTCACAGCCCACAAAATAAAGTATTTGCATTAGCTGAGTGTGTGCGTGCTATAGTGTATGTCAGTCAGTGGTGTGCATGAAGATGACTGTGTTTTGCTAGCTTCCGGTCCCTCCCTGGTTGCTGCTGTCTGGAAAAGAGGGCTGTCTTAGAGTTTACTTGAGGTGCAAGTCTACTCTCTGTGTATGTGGACCAACAATATTTAAAACCCCATTGTATTAAAAAATTTCTTCTTTGCCTCTGAGGAAGATATTTGTCTGCTGAAAGAACGTCTGGGGGGTGATGCCTGAATTAAAAAATATCTACACCTCCATCCTGACAGCACCACTGCTCTTGACTGGAGATAAGGGATAGTATCTTTTACTTCAAAGAATATACAAGATTTACAACGTTGTCAGATTCAACCATGCAGCCTCACACGCAAAGAATCTTAAGGGCACATACCATCTTGTCAGGCAAGAAAACCTTTAACTCACTGTGTAATTTGGGGGGTCAGAGATCAGTCACCAAATTTACGCTGACTGGATTTATTCACTCTTCCCTACAACAAGAAAATTGTGAAATGAGGTAAATTCAAACTCTGTTTATGAACATATGGAAAGGGGAATTAATATAACAAATACATGTATGTGTGATACATTTACTCCTTATGTTCTTTTTTTGGTCACATCTGTGCATGCATGGATATGTTCTGGATGGAGTTTACTGTAAATATACTCACGCGCGCACATACTCAGACACACAAACACATCTTGGCAACACCCACTTGTATTTCCAGTTTGACTACCCTTGAGGCTCACTCCTTGCGTCACTCCCTCCCTCCCTGTGTTAAACCATGATGTCTGCTGGAATGATGAAGTAGAGGATGTGCACATAGATAGTTTGGTGTCATTATACAACCACTTCACACAAATTGAAGCATTCCCAAAACTGTTTTGTATGCATACAAAACATATGTTGTTTGCATTCATTTGAATTTACATGCCGTTTGTGCAAGGTCACTGGTTCCCAACTTTTCTTTTTGGACTACAGTTTGACATCAACCATAAGATTGATTTCCATGTGAAGATTTTAACATCTTACCAAAAATAAATATTTGAAAAAAAAAACATGTATGCACTGAACACATCTAGCATTATGTGACTCAGTGGTAAATTATATCTAACGGGTAAAAAATAAACTGAGTAACTAAATAGCTAAGGGCCAAGGGAGACAGGTTTAATGAAACACTGGGCCACATGGTTGAATTGAAGTGTGCCATGGAACACTCTTTATTAACACATGGAGGGACACTTTTTTTTGGGCCCACCCTCACATCATACTTTAACCCATAAAATAATTCATGACCAGTCAAGAGAATATACGGCTTATCTCAACTCTGGCATTTTCTTGTAGCCCAAACCACACTACTGTATGCACATGTACATTATATTATGCAATCTTACTGTGTCTCGTGTGTGTGTGTGTGTGTGTGTGTGTGTGTGTGTGTGTGTGATATTGATCTTGGTGCCAAGATAAATACATTTTAAATTTGGTTTGATGTCCCAGTTCATAGATAAATACAGTGTGTTAGGTAATTTTTTTTTTTTTTATAGCATTTTTGTTCTTATACTTTAATTGATGCCAAAAGAGATCAATGTCACTTTTTGGGTCAAGTTTCAAGTCGCACACTATGAATTGAATGTTGTAACTTAATATTTCTAACACTCTTAGTGAAAGCTCTGACTCTAGTGCCCTCCAACTGTGTCAGAGTCACATTACCTTGGTGAGGGTTCACCATATGTACACACACACACGCGCACACACACAAAATGCTTTTTGTTTGTACAGTTTTACTAATATTGACGGTTTCCTACTTGGAAGGGTAACAACAAAGTGCAGTTTTGGAGGCTTTAAGACAATTATTGTCTTGTTGACATTTCACACCCTTTTTGTGCCCAGATGTTATGTTTGAGAGGTGCCTGTTTCTGTCTCCTTTCTCGTGGGATTGGCCTTGGCCAGTCCCCTCCTCCCCATCTTCCCCATTATCAGCCGCAGCTGCAGATGGTGCAGAGGGGCATGAAGGGCATATTCAGTTAAATTTTTGTCATTATATGAACAAACCTGTTAGTTTGGC
The DNA here is from genome assembly GCA_002120245.1 of Maccullochella peelii. NCBI lineage: Eukaryota > Metazoa > Chordata > Actinopteri > Centrarchiformes > Percichthyidae > Maccullochella > Maccullochella peelii. The sequence continues at coordinate 45,667 of LKNJ01003005.1, read as the reverse complement.
AGAACACATCGTCTTTCTATATTTGTAACCTCAAACTGTTAACTCATGCCACATGTGGCAAGGTGGCGGTTTTACCACAGCCTACTTTCAAAGTCATGAGCAAAGGAAGGGCAGTTCCGTTTTTGCAGTGAAATGTCAAAGCATGTGCATCTATATGTGCCATTTTGCACACACGTTACTTGTTCAAAATTTGGTTTGGATATCATAAATAATTGGTCTGATGTTTTGCAGGGATGCCCATTACAACTCTGTAGACATGTAACAATCAGTGGGTAACACCAGGGTACATTTTCAATTTCCTACAGAAATATATGAAGTAAGAGTGAAATATAATTTGCACTCAATAATTTGATCAAACAGTGGCAAGTACTTACAATACACCATCCTGTAGCTATTAAACAGTTGTAGGCTTCCTAATACTGTTTCCTATATAATTTAAGCAAACAATGACTTTGAAGATGTAGTAGATATATAGATTTATAACTAATACACAAAGATAAACACACAGTGTGACTGTGGAGTCAAGCCATTCCTTGTACAGGGTTGATCTCTAGAACTCACCAAAAGTAGCTTTAAGTTCTGTGTATGTCATGTATCCCTTTCCCCCTGTTACTGAAACATTATTTACAAATACCAACTCCTCCTATAACTACTCTAAGGTTGTTTGTCCTCATTATTTGAATTGCTGGTGGCATTCATCAAACATCACACACCACAGCCATAGTTGCCTTTCAGCTCAAGCCACCTACTGGTGTCAATAAAGAATGGTAACCACTAACCACAAAGCTCACAAGCTGCGTTTGACTATCTGAGTTTTTTTTTTGGTCTCAATGTGTGGTTAATACTTAATGAAGACAAGTAACAGACTAAAATTTAAGATCTAAAGGTATTCATTTAATGAGTGCCTTGGGTCTGCTCTGTAATCTCAGACAGCTAAACAGTTTGAAGCTGATTGTTTAGAAATTGATTCTTGAGTCTTAGTTTTTGGTTTCGCTTACAGAGTTGGAAGAATTCATGCTAACTAATATGACATTGACTGTCTGATTGCAGCATTACAAACAACTAGTGCATGTGTCCTTTAGGTTCTATACAAATATGTATTCTCTCTGTTTCAAATATTGGGTGGATTCAATGGAAAGATACCACGTTATACCTTTATCCAGATTTGTCTGAACAATGTCAAATATTAAGTGCCTAACCAAAATGTCCATACAATTTAGTAGTACAACAATCTCAGTTTGCTATAGTTGCAATATAGAATTGAGTCAGGCTCACACTGATGAACGCTTTTCGCTGTGGGAATGTCTAAGAGAAAGGTCATTAAAGCAGATTAAACCAGACAGATTGATGGAAGTAGTTTACTCATTCTTTCTGAGGACGGGATGACCAGAGGCACTCATTATGCAGGCTCGAGGTGGGTGAGGGACAGGATGTCAAGAGTTTACGAAGTCAAGGGCATTTCAACCCAGCTAGAAAGGGAACCAGTAATGGCTAGGGCGGAAGGCATCACCTGCACATGACATGAAACAAGATGAGATTGTTAGCAGCACTTGATGATCACTTGTCTGTGCTGAGTCCAGAACTATTGCTTTTTCTATAGCTCTTCTGAAAGCTTCTTGTGTTGTTTGGGAGTCAGAAAATAATCACAAGACAGTAGTCCAGTATGTTTGACAGTAAATGGTCAGGGAAATGAAAAGTGGGCAAAATTTACAGTATGCATTTTTTGCTATTGTGTGAAGTGCTTACTATGGTAAGCTATTTAAAGATCGAGTCACTCCTTGTCCTCTGTGCTGAAGTGACGCCACTGGAAGCCAAAGTGCAGTGTCATGCAACACAGCAGAGAGATACAGGATTCATTGAGAAGACAGTGAGCAACATAGGAAACTTGCCTTCAATAGGGAAAATCTATAAAGTCTCTGTCTCTGCTCCCCTCCTCCACTAATACTTATTTTTGTGTCTTATTTTTATGATGGACAAGCAGATGATTTCATCAGTGTCAGGGCCTGGTCAGTGAGTAAGGAACAGTACTGACATCTTGTAGTGGGCCAGTGTCTGTTGTGTATTTACATTTCTGTCAATGATGCGGGCTTTAATGTACACGCAAATGAAGCTTCAGTAGACTATTAAGCATTAAATGCCTCTGTGTTGAGTCCTAGCCTCCATCCAACTTCTGGCAGTGTCAAATATATATGAACATTTTGTGTATTTTGCAGTACGAAGGGGCTAGTGAGAGATCAAGAAGATTGGTCATCAATGACCACATGCTATCCATCCTGGCAGCTAGAATAAAAAGGAAATCGACAAATACAGGTTGGCATCTTATTGGCAGAAGAACACAGCCTGGTCTTAAACTAATCACACTGTGTGCTAGGAGGACACCTTCCTCTCAAACAAGATGCTGCCTCAATTACATGCACACTGTCTGAACAAAATCTGAATAAATCAGAGTCTGTGTGGTGTTTTTTTTTTTTTTTGAAACCATTGCAATGGACATTTTTGACAGTACAGAGTTTGAATGTGTTTGGGAGATTTTAAATATGTACCTACCAGAACAACATAAATGCATTTTTCTAAAAATCCTAACAATATGTCATAAAAATTTTTCTTGAGATTTTCTTTTAAAAGTTCATGGCTAAAATGGCAGCACACTTTACAGACAATAAATAAAAAACAATAGGCAATACAGATCAAAACAGCAAAGAGCCATAGCCATCCATAGTGGCTTTATTCATGTGCATTTCATTGCATCAGTGATGTCTGTTTACTCATGAATTGATTTACTGAACCTTGATGCAACAGTGACCACTGAACTTGATTTAGAAAAGTACGTTGTGTGCTGGGACATTTCTCTGATCAGTTAACACTTTTAATACTGCACCATGTGTCCAGGTACCCATAAATGACTTGCTAAACACTAAATGTTAAACTAAATGTTGACTTCAATACAATGGCACAGCTGATAAAGACTTAATCTTTGTCTCAAACTGGACACATGTTGTTCTGATGCATAGATGTGATGTTATTTTCCTTCATAGGTGTGTGTGAGCTTTGGCCCACCAATTTATTTTAAGAGAGTTGTATGTATCTCAATTTTATCACCAAACACGATCCTAGCCACTATGAGGCACACAGACAGGATTAAGTCTGGCGGCATATTTGCTCAGATAATCATTGTTATCAACAGTGCACAAGTTTGTTTGGTGATTAAATAGGAGAGCAGCAGCGAGCTAAATCCCAGTACCTTCAACACTCCCCCGCCCTGACATATACTTAAAGTGTACCACCAGAGACAAACATGTTCAAAGTGACTGGACATGCCCAAATATGCGTTTGAACCATTCAGTGATGCCTGTAACCACTAGTTCTGATCTGCCATTAGTAAACAACAGAGAAAAACAAGGCATAGAAAATTTGAATCAATTTTTTCTTTTGTTACACACAAACAGTCTCAAGAAAGATAGGCAGAGCTCCAGGATAGTCAGGGGAGTTTTGAATGCTCACTTCTTGGTTCTAGTCCCATAGGGCTTTTAAGGCACATACTGTAAAGTAATTTAGTGGTAGAGTCCAGTTTTAACATTTTAACTTGTTTTAATTATAGAAAAAAAATATCTCAGAAAAATAAAGTAGTTGATTGAATCCACATTAGACATAGTGTGTACTTGCTAGGTATCATATAATATTCAGAAAAGCCTATATCTATTTTGAGCTGGATTACAGGCATGTCAGCATAAGTCTATAAGGCAGTTTTATCACATCTTGCAGCCTCTCACTTTGGCACATTGCATTTTAGTGTGGGAGAACTATTATTTTGAATTGTCCATGTTTCAAGGCTGGTGTAGAACATCATTTTAGTGGGATGTTTTTGTCAAAAGAAGCTAAGATTATGCAAGACTAAGTAAAACTAACTAGTAAGTCCTAGGCTTGCATTCTAAAGCTCATATTTTCCCACTCTTCTCTCTTGTCCCCAATAGTGTAATTGTGTAACAATGTTGGCAGGCTCTGCAGGTACTTTGCGTGATGTGCGACTCAAGACATCTGACATTATAGAGGAGGCGTAGTCCCACTTTCCTTTTATCTTTTTCTCACCTTCAGCTATCAGGGTACTCTCTATTAAAAATAAACAAGCTTTCTGTTGTGGACGCTGAGCATTCTTACAGGTTCATCAAAAAGAATAAACCATATAGACGTGGCTGTACAAACATTACAGTTTACATATCCTCCCATACACAGAACACAATCCACAAATGTCACATTGTTGGAGAAAACAGCTGCACCAGTTTTGCCCTTATCTACCGTAGCCACAACCGATGACAAGTTTGTGTTTGCTTGAGCAAACACATCAGAGGCTGATGTTTTTGTTCAGCAGCCTTGTTATTAGCAGCGCAAAACCAGCACAGTTGCTGCATTTCTTCTTTAGGACCCCTGCCCAGTCGCCCCACTGCCTCCTCCTCAGTGCTGGGTGCTGTCACAACATGACCAAGCGTCAGGAGGAATGTAGGCTCCTCCACTTTACCTCACCTGGCACAGTGATCCACCTCTGCTGGCTCACTGAACAGCTTCAAATTGCTTAGTTGTCCTTTAATAATGGAATGATCTCTTATTGTGGCACATGAGAGAGATAGGGAGAGAAACAAAGCAGGTTTAGTGAGAGTCGGTTCTTGAAAGTTGAAATGAGAACGAGATAACATAAACTTAAATAATTACCACAAACAACCAGCACACCCTATTGCAATATATAGAGGAATGAGCAGGGCTAAACTAAAGCAGGGCCGTTTGACCGATAGTAGCTGTTTGAGTGTGATGCCATAACATTCTTTTGTTTGTCTGATATCCTTGAGTTTAGGCAAACCAGGAAAAAGCACACATATCCAGGAGACAAGAGTGCTGATAGCTGGGAGAGAATAGCCTGTTTCTGCTTCAGCTCCAGCCCTCCAAATATGCCTGTAGGCCATGACTATAGTTACCTGCTTTGAATGAACATTTGTACAGCCACCTATTTTTTGTCTTTAAATGTTAAATGTCTGGTATGAAAACTTCAATTCTATATCTGTGCTGAATCTGGAGATTTGAAAACAGCATATTGTTTGGGCCTTGTTCATAAAACGTGTTGATTCATGTGTGTACTTTTGCAGCTGTTAACTGTAATCTCTTTGCGTTTGCCTGCATAGTTACCATAGTCAGATAGTAATCTCTCTAAAACCAACATATCCAACTCATTGTGCTGTTTGTTTGACATATAGGTCTATCTACTATTGAACTCTTTGTCTGTAATCCATATGCCCTCCCCCATTGTTACCAAGCCCTCAAGCAGGAAAAGAGAGAGACAGGACAGGGTGAGACATAATCAGTGAATGATACTTTATAGTTGCACACATTGAAGACAATTCTCATGCCTCTTCCACAGTCTTGAGTGAGAACCAGTTTTTTTATTTTTTTTATTTTAACTTCTGGTGTATTCTACAAGAATACATCCAAATAGGCTGTCATAGGTATTCATGCTACAGGCAGGTAAATGTGACTTACTAGGCCAGTGAAAACACCTTTTCTCCATTTAATGCTCTTTCATTTCACTGTGATTGTACCTTATATGATTACATGTGACAAAAGTTGATTGATTGATTGCTTTCTTCTCCTACCGCATCCACGCGTTGTTCTGCTGCTCTCGGCTCTGGTGCAGAGCAGTGGTCCACAGTGCATTGGCATTTTATCACTGAGCTAGGATTACAACAAACAGGTTTTTAGTGATGTTTTTTGATAGTGTGACAACCTTGATACTTTAATTTCAAGGCTGTGAGATGGCCACAAAACACTGAAATGTGAGTCTCAATGGGGAAAACATGAGACTTGACAGGTGTGGCCTTCTGCAGTCGGCACATATTTGTATTACAGTGCCCTGATGCTCGTGGCATGCATATTCATACTTGTGAGCATGTTGGTAGAGCATTAACAAACCATATGTAAAAAAAAAAAAAAAATATCACCGTACAGGGCCACTAGAGGCTAAAAATGCCACAGAGTATCTTTTAATGTATTGCAGTGAAGTAAAATCCAGAGGTCACAGCTGTAGGGGATTGAGTCTCGTATTTTAATCATATTATAAACATTAGCTGTGCCAGTCTTTAACTTTTGTTTTAGAAAATTAATAGCAGATTGCTTTCAATTTGCTGTTATAGTACAACATTATAAGAAGCTGTCTGTAGTACTTAATTCAACAGAGGACCTCTGTAGTAGTAATATAGATACAGAGGAAACATCTTCCGCTCGCAACAGGTCAAGCATTACGTCCTGCAGTGTATTTACTCCATCCCAGAAGGCTTGTGTGAGATTTCAAAATCTGTTCCTTTTTTAGGCGACCGTTGGTAGAGTGGTTGATTGCACAACATGCTGTCTTTGGTCACATTGCTCACTCTTTTATTACTTTTTGGAGTGGCTTAGTATTTATTTATTAATCAGACTTAACTAAACACAGTAATAACTCAGTAATATTTTCTGAGCCACTTAGCTTTACTATTATGATACCGATTTCAATAATTTCCAGTGCATACAAATCCTTTTGTTGTTATTTTGTAAACTTCCACAAGAACTGCCCTTGATGTCCTGACCTTGTGATTTTATCTCATGGATCTCTTTTTAAATGACTATATTAAACTTGCTGACCTTCACAATCTCCCATTGTTACATGAATTGCCTTAATATTTTGACTTTGCCTTTGGGTTGAAAGTCTCAGCTTTGGATAGTGTTACATTTGAACGTTACAGTAGCTTGCAGTTGTAAGCCTTACATTCTGCACGAGTGTTTTTTGAAATAAAAATTTAATTGCTGCATTCTTTGATTACACTGACAACAAACCACACTGTCTTGGCTTTTACTACTAAAACTAAATCTTTGTGAAATTATGAATATGAAAATATGCAGGATTTGCTATTGTTTTAAGAGAGACATTCATCTTCACCACCAATTTTCACCAGTTCATGCTGCTGCAAGTAGGCTTTGTTTTGTTTAACTCATTATTACAGAGCTGCTCCTCTCATCTATTTTCTGCCTGCTTCAGGGTTGTTCTGTGTGGGCTTGTGTTAGGTACAGTGCATTAAGTGCAATGCAAGAATAGTGTTTTCAAACGGCAGGGAGACCTTGTGTCCTAGAAATGAGGTCACCTTGTTAGGTGGCGGAGCAGGATTAGCTTCTTACTCCCCTGGTCCATATGTCTGAGCTGCTGTTACAGCTTAATTTATTGTGATTCTTTTTTTAGTCCTGCTCCAATAAAGAAACAGCAAAAATGCTCACTAAATGTTATTGCCTTTATGTGCAATTTTGCATTGTCATGTTTCTCTTTTCTAAACTCACATCATTAGAGTAATTAGCAATGCACACAAGCCGAGCCAACAGTAAACTTTGGTCTGAAGAGTGAAAACCTCTCACTAAGCTGTCAATACAGTGATCCTAGATACTTAATGGCGTAGCTTATCTGTGAAATGAACTGCTCAGGACAAGGGCTTAAGTCCTTATGATTTACTGTCACCTGTCTGCTCTCAGAAGTGATCAAAGTTGGAGACTACATTGGTGTTTGTTTGGAGGAAAATTGATTTCTTGTAAATATTTATTTCCCTGAGAGTAATGATATTGAGGCCAGTGTCATCTCAGTCAGCAGAGTCAATTGTAATCTTGGTGTAATGCAACTTCAGCCCTTCTCTCTCCCTGTTGTGTTCTTTGTAGATGAACGTGAAGCAGTACAGAAGAAGACCTTCACCAAATGGGTAAACTCTCACTTAGGCCGAGTGACCTGTCGCATTGGTGACTTGTACACTGACCTGCGTGATGGCCGCATGCTAATCCGACTTCTGGAAGTGCTCTCAGGAGAACAGCTGGTCAGTATCACACAGGAACCACCCCTCTCTGTCTTAACCCTGACCCAGGCCCTCAGCATGACCCTCACCCTGCACAACAAGTCAGGAGGAAGGAGAAATCATGCGCTTCATTTCATTATTTTAGTGTGATTTACTTCTCCTCCTCCTTCTACTCGTTTTTCACTTTTTCAATTCCTGCCATCCTTTCCTCTTCATGTATGTTGTGATTACTTTTGTTCAATAAATTCAACATAGGTCTTCTTTCTTTTTCTTCTGCTCCCCACAGCCAAAGCCCACTAAGGGCCGCATGCGTATCCACTGCCTGGAGAATGTTGATAAGGCCCTGCAATTTCTCAAGGAGCAAAAAGTCCATCTAGAAAACATGGGCTCACATGACATTGTGGATGGGAATCACAGACTCACCCTGGGTCTCATCTGGACCATCATCCTTCGCTTCCAGGTAACATCTAGAGGAGCTTTGTGGAGCTCTGCTCTTTCCACTCTCAGCGCAGCTGCCACGTTGCTTAACCTTAGTCTTAACCAGAGTGAGTTTGGCTTTGGGACATCAGGTCTCTGCATGTAGCCCAGTCTATCCTCAGGCAAACACAAAAATGGTAATGGAGGTTAATGCTGCTGTGATGTGATTTACAAGGTAATTCTTCAACTTGCTGTCATTACTTGTGAATTTTTAACCCTTCCTGAAATTTGGTATAAATTACTAACAGATAATAGATTACAGTGATAATGTTGCAAAGTCATCTAGGAATTGTGTAAAATGATGTGGGCACAGTCATAACTGAATGAATGCTCTGCTGACAGATCCAGGATATCAGTGTGGAGACGGAGGACAACAAGGAGAAAAAATCAGCTAAAGATGCCCTGCTGCTTTGGTGCCAAATGAAAACTGCTGGGTGAGAAAGGAGCGGGAGAGGAGAGACAGAGGGAGGGCTTAATCCCACAGAATAACATGTTGAAGATATATTTGAGCATTTATGCTATTTGTAGTTTTATTGAAGTGGTTACTGATTATCTTTCTGTGTTGAGTTAATGATTAATGACTTCTGATCTGGCCTCTGCAGATACCCCAATGTCAACATCCACAACTTCACTACCAGCTGGAGAGATGGCCTGGCGTTCAATGCCATCGTGCACAAACACAGGTCATTGACTTCTTCCTGTATTTGATGTTACCTACTACAATAAACTGCCCCGTTAGGTATATACTTGGATATAATTAATTTTGTATCTTTTCTTGTAAGTGAGGATTTTGGATAGTCATCTTGTAAATCAAAAAGGTGTTCAGTATCTTCACCCCCTCTTTTTTCTTTCTTTGCCAAATCAGGAGCACCTGTTGCACTACCATCCCACTTCTCTGGGGTGTTTTTATCCCCTTTTCTATTTAGGTCTCCTCCTATTCCTCCCATCCCACAAACATTCTGCAGTATGGGAAAGGATGAAAATAAAATGGGGAGTAAGATGACCTAGATCACAGAAATAATAACCCACTTATTTTCTATGAAGAGCCTTGCTTGGAAACTCACTAGCACACCCTACTGGTAATAGTGCTATCAATAGCCTGTGTTCAAATGAATCTGTGAACTGAAAGATGTAACCCAAATTCCTGAGCCAAATAGAACAGAGAGCATTGCTCTTTACAATGAATGCTTAAGTGATACTTGATACATGAATGCTAACATTGCTTTCATTGGTGTTACTGAACCATGGGATATTCATGTAAACCATGACGCTGCCATTTACATGATCAGGCCTCTATTCAAACTACAGAAGAGGTACCACAGCAGGCAATTGCAATATGCAAAGATAAGCAATAATTGGCAGGAGCAGCTTGCCTAATCCACAGATGAAAAGCCTGTTTGCATGCAGATGACTATACCTAAATCCAGTGGATTATTGAATGCACCCTGGTCTGTAAACAGAGACATGCATTGGAGTGGACTGCAATATATTTTTCTCTATACCACAAGAAGGTGCTGCTATATGTCAGCCTGAATGATATTGCCATTTTCTTGCGCTCTGCTCTCCTCTGCAATCTGTTCTTATTAAAACCATAATTGTTCCCTGGCCTCTGCAGATCCGACCTGATTGAGTTTGACAACCTGAAGCGGTCCAATGCTCACTACAATCTCCAGAATGCTTTCAATGTGGCTGAGAAGGAACTGGGGCTTACCAAGCTCCTGGACCCAGAGGGTGAGTGGGTAAAGCCTCCACAAAAACATGAGGCATTTTTGTAAGTCACACTGACGGCCTGACACTGCCCACTGCCCACTGAAGCACTAAGCTGATGCCTGTTGTCCGAAACAAACTGATGGGTGTTAGAGTATGGAGGATTACTGGAATTAATTGTAAATTAGACAACACTACATCACATGTCAGCTACAATGACAACACAAAAAGCATGTCCTAAGATGGTAACAGTTTGGCGCCTATTAAACTTCTCATTCAGACTGTCTTGAGAGCCAGACTTAACCGTGTGTTGTGCATGTTGAAGTTTATGGTCAGTAGATGATAAAAAATGGGGGAAGAGTTCAGGTGCAGATGAATCATGCTGTCTTTTTTCAGATGTTAATGTTGATCAGCCTGATGAAAAGTCCATCATTACCTATGTGGCGACCTACTACCATTACTTCTCCAAGATGAAAGCCCTGGCAGTGGAGGGCAAACGTATTGGCAAGGTTAGCTGTGTGTGTGTGTGTGTGTGTGTGTGTGTGTGTGTGTGTGTGTGTGTGCGTGTGTGTGTGCGTGTGTGTGAGAGTACATTCATGTGTGAGTAAAACAGTGAGTACATGTACATTGTGTATTTGCCCACCAGTTGCTTTGAGTCACAGATCTCTCTCGGTTGCAGGTGCTGGACTATGCTATTGAGGCTGACCAACTGATAGAGAAGTATGAGACCCTGGCCTCAGAGCTGCTGCAGTGGATTGAGCAGACCATAGTGACGCTCAATGATCGGCAGCTAGCAAACTCACTGAGTGCCGTGCAGAACCAGCTCCAGGCTTTCAACTCCTACCGGACTGTGGAGAAACCCCCCAAGTGAGTAACAGAAAGCTGGGTTACTACAACCCAGTGAATGACCCAATGCTTGTTATCAGTGTGCGATAATTAACAACTAGGACCCCCCAAAGATGGCAAAAATTAAATTTTGAGGGGGTCTCAAAATTAAGCTAATTATTTACTATTTATCTGTATTGTAAAATGTATTTTCATGTTTAAATATTGAAAGGTAAGGAGCAAGAGAAAACGCGACTGATGACAGTGAACAGGCAGCTGATGTAGCCAGCAGCTGCTGACATGGTTACAGGTGCCAGTTGTAATTCTGCGGCACAATAATACATTCTGACTCTGCGGTTCTGTTCCTCTTCCATATTTGAAAAAACAGATTTATGTCTTATGTCCTTATTTATCCAACAAAAGAAGTTTTTAAACAGTCCTTAAATCTGAACAAAGTCATAAAACATGGGGTTTGGAGATGTTCTGCTATTCTACATATGATGTTGCTGTATAAACTGAATCTTTCAGAACAGCTCACCAGTGTCAGAAAAGCACACAATTAATGAAGGTATCCACACTGTGCCAGCTATGTGTGATGTTGCTGTATAAACTGAATCTTTCAGAACAGCTCACCAGTGTCAGAAAAGCACACAATTAATGAAGGTATCCACACTGTGCCAGCTATGTGTATTTTTTTTTTTTTTTTACCGGCCATGCCACGAGACCCCCCGATTGTCATAGAGTATTTTGCACACTGCTTGTTATGCATTAGGATCCATACTGTGACGATAAGCAGTATGTTAACTAAAGTTGGGGTCTGTCTCCACAGATTTACAGAGAAAGGAAACTTGGAGGTTCTTCTCTTTACAATCCAGAGCAAGATGAGGGCAAACAATCAGAAAGTCTACATGCCAAGAGAGGGCAAACTCATCTCTGACATCAATAAGGTATGGGTTGCTCTAGAAGGGGCTAGAAATAGTTTTCCATCGAGAAACATGAAAGCCACGATTCATAATGTGATTTAGCCAATATGTTACATAAACAGCTTGTTGCATGCTTTTGGGGAAATTGTCAATGTTCACTTCAAGGTATTTGTAGACCACAGGGTTATCACCAACTATATAAGTTAATGGAGTTTCACAAAATTGGCCACATCATGTATGCAGTATTGGTATCCTAATTACAGGATGTTACCAACTTCCTGTGTTTTCATTGGTGTGGCAGGCATGGGAGCGACTGGAAAAGGCAGAGCATGAGCGAGAACTGGCACTGAGAAACGAGTTGATCCGCCAGGAGAAGCTGGAGATGCTCGCTGCTCGTTTTGACCGCAAAGCAGCTATGCGGGAGACATGGCTGAGTGAGAACCAGAGGCTGGTGTCTCAGGTAGTAAAAGAAAATTGGATTTAATCAAAAACAGACAAATGTGTGGCTACAGATGCATTCTTATTTCTGACTTTAATACATTGCATAGTTTTACTGTGATAAGCTGATTTTCCTCTGTTATTAGGACAACTTTGGAACTGACTTGGGAGCAGTGGAAGCTGCCACACGTAAACACGAGGCAATTGAGACAGACATTGGGGCATATTGGGAGCGTGTGGCTGCTGTGGAGGCTGTTGCCAAAGAGCTGGAAGCAGAGGCGTACCATGATGTGCGGCGTATAACCGCGCGAAGGGATAACGTGCTTCGACTCTGGGAGTACCTGAAAGAGCTTCTGGCTGCACGCAGAGAGCGGCTGAATGCCCATCGTGACCTACAGAGACTGTTTCAGGAGATGCGCTACATCATGGACTGGATGGCAGACATGAAGGTACTGACCTATTTAACACAACACATGCTTACACTCGTTTTGAACTACTGCTTTGCTTTTGTACATTCTGTGGCTTTGTTTTTAATCAACAAAAAGGAGTTTCCTAATTCTCTCAATTAATTAGTTGTTCACATAATATGTCCTTTAGTGTCTGCACTTATCAGAGGACCATTAACAGCAGTAATTAGCTTTTTACAGGCCTAGCCTGAGCTGTGTTTTCTGTCATTACTGGCTTTACTCAGGTTGGCTGAGGTAGACTTGTGCTTTTCACCTTAAATGGTTAAATCTGGTGATTCCATTCCCACATGCTGTGATATTAATTCAATCAGATTCTGCCAGTTTGGAAATGCTGGTATTGCCAAATGTAATTAATGGCCTGATGGCCATGGACACAGCATTTTACATTTTGGCTGCCATTGAAGTAGCCTATTACCCAGGTTACACCTGATTCGTTCACATGGTTAAACAGTCTGCAGTATCATTAAGTGTACTTAATTTCCACATGTTAACTATTAGAAATGATCGTGCTAGACCTCTAATAGAGGGTCTGTAAGGTTACCAGTTGTCATAATAGGTCTTTGTAATTCTAGATTTAGTTTCCTGTTATGTTGACCCAGTGAATGCACTGTATAGGTGTCCTAAATATTCAGCTTCTACCTATATTTTGGTGTTAATCATTAATTGTTTTAATCCTGTGAACATGTATCAATTGTGTATCTGTTTAAAAAGTAGCATGTATGCCTCTCTCCTCTGCCTCAGATCAAATGTTACCACTGCATGATACTACTCACCCACCACCTTTAAACAAATATAGCACTATTTGCTGCCTTTGAGCTTTGACCCGTTCCAAAGTTAGCATTTGAGGTTTTCTCTACATATTAATCCATTTCTTCTGTAATTTTCAGTGGTAACTGGAATCACACTGTTAATGTCTCTGTGATTACCATAATAAGAATACTTGTATACAGTTTAGCATCTGTTTTTTTTGTTGTTGTTGTTTTTATTGCATTTGTAGAACAATGTACTGTTGACATTGAATGGCCTTCTGCTCTAATAGCCCAGATTAGAGGAATTTTCTCTGCTGTTATTTGAGTAAGGCTCTGGCTCCCCATTTGTTCAGGTTAATGGTCTGAAATTGGTCAGCTATTATTATTGGTTTTTGGTCAGTTAAAATGCCACCAAGTGCAAGGCATAGCTCATAAAATGGTTATGATTCAAAATACAATATATAATATATATATAATATTTATAAATATCTATTCTGTTTAAAAGGTTTTTCCAGGAATGTTGGCCACTCTTCACACATCCTGTAGGTGGACACAGAACCCAATGTAGCTTCCTGTCTTGTGGGTGCTGTTGCAAACAGAGTTTGGAGGGTTTTTGTTGTGTTATCTGAAGATGAAATAACCAAATATTCTACTGGGCTGTGTTCTGTCTGTTTCAGGGTCGTCTACAGTCTCCGGACAGTGGCAAACATTTGCATGATGTGTTAGACCTTCTGCAGAAACACACTCTGGTAGAGGCTGACATTTCAGCTCAGGCAGAGAGGATCAAGGGCGTGCAGGGAGCTGCAAATCGCTTCACTTACTATGAACAGGGTGAGTCTTCAAACATATTCTCTGTACAGACCACGCAGCTTTAGTCTGACCCATTTGTGCACAATATCTAAGTGCCATGTATTCTTTCCTTTTCTAATTACCAGCCTATAAACCGTGTGAGCCAGGACTAGTTAGTGAAAAGGTTGACCTGCTGGGTCAAGCCTATGAGGAACTTGGTCAGCTTGCTGGGAAACGCAGAGAGCGCCTAGAGGACTCACGCGGCCTGTGGCAGTTCATGTGGGATGTCGGAGAGGAGGCAGCCTGGATCAGAGAGCAAGAGCAGATCCTGGCCAGTGGAGACTGTGGCCGTGACCTCACGTCTGCCCTTCACTTGCTCAGCAAACACGAGGCTTTCAGGGATGAAATGGCAGCCCGCTATGGCCCGCTGAGTAACAGCATTGCTTCTGGAGAAGCTTTAGTTAAGGAGGGACACTTTGGAGCCCCAGAGGTCACTGAGAGGATTCAAGACATCCGTGCACAGTGGACACATCTGGAGGAGGTGGGTGGTGATCACGATTCTTTGTATCTGTATTTGTACAGTATAAAGCGATTTTCTTCAAATATTGCTTTTTTTCTTGTTCTCCCTGCTCCCCAGACAACTAAGCTCAGAGAGCAGAGTCTTAAGGAAGCGGTGGCCCTTCACCAATTTCAAACAGATGCTAGTGACATGGAGGCATGGATCATGGAGACACTTAGACAGGTGTCCAGTCAGGAGGTAGGCCACGATGAGTTCTCCACCCAAACTCTAGCTCGCAAGCAGAGGGAGATAGAGGAGGAGATCCAGAGCCACCATCCCCTCATTGACTCCCTGCATGAGCAGGCCCAAGCACTGCCAGAGGCCTATGTACATTTCCCTCAGGTATGTGTGCTTTGTTTTTCATACTTCTTCAATGATGACATGCTGTTTTGTCATACTACATTATTGTTTATCGCTGACTGTAGGTGGATGGTCGCCTACCTGCTATTGAGAAGAGCTATGAAGAACTGGAGTCTCTGTCAGCAGCCCGGCGCCAGGCTCTGGAAGGTGCCCTGGCCCTCTACCGCATGTTTAGTGAAGCTGGTGCCTGCCAGCTCTGGGTGGAGGAAAAGGAGCAGTGGTTACATGGCATGGACATCCCTACCAAACTGGAGGACTTAGAGGTGGTGCAGCAGAGGTTAGTCTGGGCGTAAGGGAAGGGAAGAATGTTAATACAGAAGATTTAATTCATAAGAAACATGATGATGGCTGAATTCTTATCCCTCAGAACCTATTCAAGGTGGAGACATTGAAGCTGAGACTTGGGAAATAATAACCATTAAGAATTCATTTAAATAATTACATTTCTGAAATCAGTTAATCTACGGAAATATCTAGTCTAAATTAGATGAGACTGAGAATGAGTGAATTGATGCTGGTCTATTATTTATGGCTGCAGATTTGAGACACTGGAACCTGAGATGAACAACCTAGGCACTCGTGTCACTGATGTGAACCAGGTGGCCGAGCAGCTGCTGAGTTCCGACAACTGTAATAAAGACCAAATCCACCAGACACGAGACCAACTGAACAACAGGTCAGAGCTAACCAACTACTTCACACAGAAATATATTTGTACTCAATGAGCACTGTCGTTAGCATTTTTAGCCTAAATATTTGGTGTGGTCCCTAGATGGAAGGAGTTCGAACAACTGGCTGGTCAAAAGAAACAAGGCCTAGAGTCGGCTCTTAACATCCAGAACTACCACTTGGAGTGTAATGAGATCCAAACTTGGATGAAGGAAAAGACCAAGGTGATTGAATCCACTCAGAGTCTAGGCAACGATCTGGCTGGAGTGATGGCACTACAACGCAAACTCACTGGCATGGAGAGGGACCTTGAGGCCATTCAGGTATGGAGAAGTCACATGCAATGACTTATGGGTGAGGGATGGGAACAGAACAGACTGTGTGCAATAAATATTCTAAAATCTGGTAAATTAATAGCTTATTTTGGGCTTGATGTTGAGGTATCTTGTCATCACTTCTGCATTTAAATAATTTTATATGTCCTTTCAGGGCAAATTGGATGACCAGAGAAACGAGGCAGAAAAGCTGGCCAAAGAACATCCAGATCAGGCTGGAGAGATCCAAGGACACCTGGCAGAGATTCAAGAGGTGTGGGAGGAATTGAACGCCACCATGAAGCGTCGGGAAGAGTCACTGGGTGAAGCCAGCAAGCTGCAGGGCTTCCTTAGGGATCTGGATGACTTCCAGTCCTGGCTGTCCCGCACCCAGACAGCCGTGGCCTCAGAGGACATTCCCACCTCTCTGCCTGAGGCTGAGAGTTTGCTAGCCCAGCATGAGAGCATTAAGAATGAGGTGGATAACTATAAGGAGGACTATGAGAAGATGCGGGCGGTTGGTGAGGAGGTGACCCAAGGTCAGACAGATGCCCAGTACATGTTCTTGGCCCAGAGGCTCCAAGCACTGGACACTGGCTGGCATGAGTTGCGTCGCATGTGGGAGAACCGCCACAGTCTTTTGGCCCAAGCCTTTGACTTCCAGACTTTCCTGAGAGACGCAAAGCAGGCAGAGGCTTTCCTCAACAGCCAGGTTAGGAAACTAGACTGTGTGTATTGAAGTCTGTGTCAGAGAGCTACGGCCTCTTTGTAACAAAAATCATATATCAGCGTACTTATTGAAACAGTCTGCAGTCCAGCAGTCAGTGCCAAATTCAAAGCCAAATAACTGTGTGTACCTGAAATACTATATAGTACTGCATAATTTAAGTTGTTGATAAAGTCTTTAAGCAGAGCATGGTTTAAAGTAACTATGAGTTGGATAGAAATTTCTCACTAGACCATCTACCCTCTTGCCACTCCTAGTTACATGTTGTCAGACACCTAGCTCTCAAATGACAGCAAGTGGGAGGAGAGAAGTAAGCTACAGTGTAAGTGGGCTATAGGCCTAGATCTCTAAGTAGGTCTATTTTCATGTCATGGCACAAAAGTTAATTCAAAAATTAAAGTAAATTAAGAGGACGTTCATTCCACATGTAAGGACTGGAACAACCTAATAGTATAAATCCCTAATAGGCTTCAAAGACAGCTTCAGAAAATTAATGTAAATTGTTAAATAAAACAAGAAATTATATTTATAGCTCGTTCTAGTTTGAATTCCTCAGTATATCCCCAGTTTGTACTTGTTTTAATCTCAAAACATCACTTACAGTAAGCTAACAGCCTGCAAAAAAATCAAGAAAAATAATTGTAATGAGATAATTTCATATAAGAAATGTTTACAAAACAAAAGTAACATTCCTTTCGTCTCTGCGTAGGAGTATGTGCTGTCACACACAGAGATGCCCACCAGTCTTCAGGGAGCAGAGGAGGCCATTAAGAAACATGAGGATTTCCTCACCACCACAGAGGCCAGTGAGGAGAAGATAACTGGTGTGGTGGAGGCTGGACGGCGCCTCATTAATGACTGTAATGCAAACTCTGATAAGATCCAGGAAAAAGTTGATTCCATCCAGGAAAGGTTAGAGCAAAAGTGAAATAAGGGAGAAAACCCCCTATTAATGTTTGTTCTTTTTAATTTGATGTTTGAAGAGTGGCTCATTTAGCTTTCTCTTTAATTTTCTCCAGGCATCTTAAGAATAAGGAGGCTGCAAATGAATTGTTGACCAAGCTTAAGGATAACCGTGAACTTCAGCACTTCCTCCAAGATGGACAGGAGGTAAAAATCATTTTTAAAAGTCAAATGAAATAATAGCGCAATGAATAAATAAGTAAAGATGCTTAAGGGATAAATATGTGAAGGTTACCTAGTATTGTGAATAGAAATTGCATCTTTAATCATAAGAAACAAGATATAGAATTTGTGTTAATCTCTTATATTTCTTTATAATAATATTGAAAATAATGCTTGTTCCATAATGCTATTCTCTTTTCTGTAGCTCACATTGTGGATCAATGAGAAGATGCTGACGGCACAGGACATGTCTTATGATGAGGCCAGAAACCTTCACAGCAAGTGGCAGAAACATCAGGCCTTCATGGCAGAGCTGGCCTCCAACAAAGACTGGCTGGACAAAATTGATAAGGTGTGGCCATTTTTATATTAATTGTCATCATTAAAGAGTAAACGCATATTGAAGAAAATATTTTTCCCAAATGCAATCTTATAAAACAGTACTTGGACATCCATTCATCTGCCTGTTTATGGGATTGTTGATGGGTAGGCGCATCGATAAGACTAGATAGCATTTCATTAATTAATTTTTCTTTACACTGGGGACAATTGGCCAGCACTGACGTTGCCAAAGCAGCTAAATTAACGTAAATTTAAAAACTTGTCCTTGTTTCCTGTCTCCAACAGGAGGGTCAGGCGCTGGTGGCAGAGAAGCCAGAGCTGAAACCTGTTGTTCAGCAGACCCTGGAGGACCTACAGCATCAGTGGGAGGACCTGGAGGGCACCACCCGCACCAAGGCCCAGTGCTTGTTCGATGCTAACCGGGCAGAGCTCTTTACACAGAGCTGCTCTGCTCTGGATGTCTGGCTGAAAAACCTTGAGAGTCAGCTGCATAGTGACGACTATGGCAAAGATTTGACCAGTGTCAACATCCTTCTCAAGAAGCACCAGGTAGACCACACTGTGAAAGCTGTACCATCAGATTAAAACTAAGTGCAGTAATTAAACAATTTAATCTGCCAAATGTCATATCTTCTTGTCTTACATCTTTGTGCTGTCCCTGTATAGATGCTGGAGCATCAGATGGAGGTGAGAGAGAAGGAGGTGCAGTCCCTCCAGTCTCAGGCTGTGGCCCTGTCCCAGGAGGACGCTGGACTCGCTGAGGTAGATGGTCAGCAAAGGCGTGTCACTGACAATTTCTCCAACCTTCAGGAGCCTCTCAAGCTGAGGAGGCAGCAACTACTCTCCTCCAAAGAAGCACATCAATTCAACAGAGATCTGGAGGATGAAATTGTGAGTCCTGACTGCATAAATTAGATATAGATCTATGGAGTAAGTAAGTGTTTCTATTGTATCCTGTTGCTCATATTTTATTCACGCTTCTGTGTTTCTTTCAGCTATGGGTGAAAGAGAGGATGCCCCTGGCGGCCTCCACAGACCATGGAAAAGACCTGCCCACCGTACAGCTGCTAATCAAGAAGAACCAGGTACAGTAATTTTTAACATGCAGTGGTGAAGTGATTAATTACTCTTCTCTTTGTTTAAAATGTTGTAATGCCAGGTAATTAAAAGGAAGATAAAGGTGACTCATTTTCATCTCTAAATTATTAAACACCTTCACTGGGTGTAGACCTAAGACAAATGTGAGGCGCAAAAATTGCCAACCCACCTTCTCTGTTTCTGAATCAGACATTGCAGAAGGAGATCCAGGGCCACCAGCCTCGCATCGATGACATCCATAAACGAGGCAAGACTCAGAGCCAGGTAGATGGTGAGAGACAGTCTGTCCTAGAGGAGCGCCTTGTTGAGCTGCGGGACCTCTGGGACCAGCTGATTGCTGAAACAGACAACCGTCATGCCCGTTTAATAGAGGCCAATCGCGCCCAGCAGTTCTATGCTGATGCAGCGGAGGCGGAGGCCTGGATGGGAGAGCAAGAGCTGCACATGATGTCAGAGGAAAAAGCCAAGGTAAGATGAGACCAAATAGACATAGAATTGCTCTTAGTGCCGCTCTGTTACAATCTCCTGTCTTGAGAAAACTTGATCATTTCCTGTTTGTCTCCCAGGATGAGCAAAGCGCACTGGTGATGGTCAAGAAACACCAGATCCTGGAACAGGCACTTGAAGACTACGCCCAAACCATTCACCAGCTAGCCAACAGCAGCCGCCTCATGGTCACCAGTGAACATCCAGAGAGGTGAGAAAGCACAAATAGATCTGAATGTTAAAGTGTCAACTGTGACACATCTCATCTTATGAACAAAGTTGTACACCCACAACCACTCATTTGTCTTGCTCTCATTTGAATGTAAACAGTGAGAGAATCAACTTACGGCAAGCCCAAGTTGACAAGCTGTATGCAGGGTTGAAAGACCTCGCTGAGGAGCGTCGTGGGCGGCTCCAGGAGAGACTGCGGCTGACCCAGCTGAAGCGGGAGGTGGATGACCTGGAGCAGTGGATTGCTGAGAGGGAGGTGGTTGCTGGCTCCCATGAACTAGGACAGGACTATGAACATGTCACGGTAAGTTTTTTTTTTTCTTGTTTTTTTTTCTTTTTTCTCAGTCACATTCTTTGGAGACACTGAAGCTCAGGGAAATTTAGCTGAATTAATTGTGTTTCCCACTTTTGCCCTGATTTTTCTTTCTACAGATGCTGAGGGACAAGTTCCGGGAGTTTGCTCGTGACACCAGCATGATCGGCCAAGAGCGTGTGGATGGTGTAAATGGGCTGGCAGATGACCTGATTGAGTCGGGTCATCCTGAGAACGCCAGTGTGGCTGAGTGGAAGGACGGGTTAAACGAGGCCTGGGCTGATCTGCTGGAGCTGATTGACACACGCACACAAATGTTGGCAGCCTCTTATGAGTTGCACCGCTTCCATCAGGATGCCATGGAGGTGCTTGGACGTGTTAAAGAGAAGAGGGAGGGGCTGCCTTCTGACCTTGGCCGTGATCTGAACACTGTTCAGCATCTACACAGACAGCACAACACTTTCGAAAATGACATCCAGGCCCTCAGTGGACAGGTCAGCTGTCTGTTAATAAATAGATCTCATGTGAGATTCTAAGAGAGCCATGTGAATAGGAAACTGAATGTCCCCTCTTCCTCTTTGACCTCCTAGGTGAACCAGGTGCAAGATGACGCAGCACGGCTGCAGAAGGCCTATGCTGGGGAGAAAGCGGATGATATCAACAGGAGTGAACATGCTGTGACTTCTGCCTGGGAGGGCCTGCTTGAGGCTGGTCAGGCCCGCAGGCTCCTCCTGCTGGACACCGTGGAGAAGTTCCGCTTCTTCAACATGGTGCGAGACCTCATGCTCTGGATGGACGGTGTCAACCTGCAGATTGACGCACATGACAGCCCCAGGTGAATGTCATTTTATGCTTAATTTTCCAGTTACTGTAATAAATGCTATTATAATCACTGTTAAAAGTATATTTAAATCTCAATTTAAATCTCCTTTCTGTTTTCCCAGGGATGTATCTTCTGCAGGATTGGTCATTGCCAATCATCAGGACATCAAGTCAGAGATTGAGACCAGGGCAGACAGCTTCACTGCCTGTTTTGAGATGGGACACACTCTCATTAACAATAATCACTATGCAGCTGATGAGGTATTGTGCAATGGGTCACTTTCACTGTTATCTTATTAATGCCTATTTACAAGGAAGAACTCTTGAGTAAAAATAGAACATATTTAATGGCTTATTGTGGGTTATTACTGTCTTTTCATGTGTCCTTGTTACTGAATTTTCCTCGATTCACAGATCCGGGAGAAACTGGTTCAACTCCAGGAAAAGAGAGACAAGATCAACAAAAAGTGGCAAGACAAGATGGACCATTTACAAATTGGTATGCATGCCTAACATGTTTTAGAGACTGTATAATGGCACATTCAAACTAATAGTACCATGGCAAAAACAACGCAAGGGATAGGTTGGTGTGGACATGTTGCTACAGGGTCATGGTAGCAGATAAAATACCAACAGTTATGGCCAGTTTGAAGGCCTGTTAGACGCAAAGACACCACACAGTAATTTATACTTCTTGGAAAAAGGATTGTACAGTACAACTCAACAAAGTTATCATGGCAGCCATATTTTTTTCCTCTGTCAAGACTTGTGAGGTAAACAGCACAATAATACAGTACAAGGTACACACTGTACGTGGTATAAGGCATGTGTGCTTATGTATTTCAACGTATTTGATTGGCGTTGAGTGTAAAAGTGGAGCCAGGACTCACTTTGGGGGGTGTCTGCATATGTTTTTATTTTCTATTTTCTCCCCCCTTTGCCCTGCACCAACACAGTGGTCTTATTGAAATCAATGAAGCCTGTGTTTTTTGCCATAGAGCTATTGTTGGTCTGAAAGGGCCCTAAGTGTGTGTTACTGGATGTGCACCTGACTCACTACCAATAGTTTCTGATGCTGTATATATTGTATTTCTTAATGTCTCATTATTTGTTCACTCTCTCTCTCTCTTTTTGCTTTTCTTTCTGTCTTCTGCTGACCTTCTCTTTGCATCTCAGTGCTGGAGGTGTTGCAGTTTGGACGTGATGCCTATGTTGCAGAGTCTTGGTTGGCAGGGCAAGAACCTCTGGTGCGAGCAGCAGAGCTGGGTGCAAATGTGGATGAGGTAGAGAGCCTAATTAAGCGCCATGAGGCCTTTGAGAAACTTGCTGCAGCTTGGGAAGACCGCTTTGTGCTGCTGGAGAAACTCACTACAGTAAGTAAAGAGATGACTTAAATCACATATCAAAATCGTATGTGTATTTGAGAATGGTTTGGCTTGTTCTGAGTGGCCTGGTAGATACAGGATGTCCACCACTCACTTATGCAGGCATTGATTTTTCCCGCAGTCATAAGGTGTTAAGTTCAGATAGCATTACTGAGTTCCTATTTTTCAGCTTGAGGAGCACGAGATCCAGAGGAGGCGAGAGGAAGAGGAGAGAGCCCGGCGACCCCCTACACCGCCCCCAGCAGAAGTTGCACAATCTGAGACAGAAAGTCATGATTTTGCACATGATTCTGCAGCCAGGTAAACCAAAGGGGGGTTCTGGTAGAACAGAACAGTGTTGGTGTATAGTATCAGCAGACGTTTTTTTTTTTGTTTTTTTTTTAACATGCTTTCCCTTCCTCTAAAACGCAGAACCAGTCTGGACCAGACCACACTCAATCAGTCGGTGTCAGTGAATGGAGTACACAGCGACAATGACACATCGCAGGTGAGACATTTTTTATAGAGCTAAATGCTTTAAATTTGTTTAAAACTGTGTTTCTACTCTGTGGTGCAACAGAGTAATTTTTTACCAGGTTTCTAATGTCGTTTTTTATCTCGGGGCTCTAGCATGTAATGTCCTCTAATGTCTTTTCCATGTTGTATTGCCTCATCTCCTATATTATGACATAAATTTGTATTCACTCAATCTGTTAAAAAAGTTTAATGGAGAAAGAGAATTGGAAAAAAAACACTGGTAACTGGCTAATATTACATTACTGACAAACTATCAAAACATGGCAACATTTTGTTACAAACCATGAATTTGATGAAAATATACAAGTTCTAAAAGAAGTCCAAACCTGTGAGTATATCATACATATAATATATAGTGTAACTGTATGTGAGTGTGTGTCCTGTCTCTGTCTGTTCTACTCAAATCAACAGCGTTGTTTTGTACATATCACCTTGTCTTGTATATATTAATTGCTATTATCCAATTGAAAGAATTCTCTTTCTTGTGTCATTCATGAAATGTTAATTCAAGACAAATACCTAGGAACAATATATATTTTGCTGATAGGTATTGCTGATGACAAATAAGTTTGTAGTGTGGAAGCACTTTTTCTAAAAAGTTTGCAGAGGAAGAAGCTCACCCACCACTTCGGGAACCCTGATTCAGTTGGACAGGGTGCCTGTGAGGAGGGGGTTGGGAACTGGGTAGGATACAGTAAACATCCACACATGTTGCATGATTCTAGTGAAAGTCCTCACTGGCAGATGAAAATACGCACCTGGTGCCTTTATGTGTTCAGAGGGCATGATGGCAGTCTACACTGGCTGCTTGTGGAAAGCAGAAGTAAATGTATGTTTAGGTTTGCAGCTGACACTAGAGAAAAGAATTAGTCAGAGAAAGGCAGCCATTTCTGTATTAATTGAACTTCACTGATTTTATGTTCAACCCACACAGTTGTTGGCGACTGTTATTAGAAGCCCATTATAATGGTGATGTGTCTGAAAAAAGTTGTAGAAGTGTAACCCATTTACTAACTTTCAAGTTTCTGCCACAAAGGCAGAGGCTTAACAACAAAGGCTTAACAATCTCTTATTGCATTTTTACCAGCAGTCAGTGTCGCTATCGTTGTCAGTGGGAAAGAAATCAGATCCTAAACGTGTGTGTAAGCCAAAGCAGCCGGAACGTGTGAGTACCAAGCCGTGGTCAGCTTTGTAGCTTCCCCTCGCCCACTTCACAGCCTCCGCTCAGCTCCTGGTCAACTGCAGTGCCTTTTTTTCTTCAATCGAGAAGCCATTGCTCTCTGTCACAGATGCAAACCATTGCTTTATTTATTCATGCACTACGCAGTTTCATTAACGAGTCCCATTGCTGTGTAAAAGCATGATGCTGATTCATGAACAGATTGTTTTTATGGATCAGATACGTTGAAGTCTGCTGTTGTATATGTGCTCGTATTGACCAGGACAGGAGTGACTGTAAATGTGACGCCCAGAGTTGTAAATGTGGTGATAATTGTAATTTATATGTAGCTTGTGTGTTTCCCTATATGTGTACACTTCCTGTGATGAGTGTGAAAGTCATTTGATGGAGTCATTTAACAGCTTTGTAGAAAAAAGGTTTATTAAGAAAAAAACACAAAAACAAACGTCTCCTTAGCTGATAATGCTTTCTACTCCTGTCACAATTGAATCCTGTTGTCTGTGGATTTCGCATTTCAGATTAATATGGTAAATTAAAGCTAGAATACTTCATTGAAGAGATCTCGAGGATCTAAGACTTTAGTTGTAACTGAGTGTGTCCATGTATGTTTTTGTCTGTGTTTGTGTGTTACATTGTGGAGTTGTCATTTATTAATTTACACTTGCTCAATAAATTACTGAGAGGCAAAAGTCATCTTAAGAATAATAATATTTACTTTGCAAATTTGTATCTGCCTCTGTTCCAAACAAATCTGACATCAGGGTCCTTTGGTACGTTTTGATTATTTTTGAAAATGTAAGCTTAACCATCCTTGTTCAGTGTAGCTTAGTTTGTTTCCCATATGTATGGTTATTTTAATTGTATGTCTTACCCATATGAGTGACTGTAATTGTCCTGTTTAATACTGTGTACTGTATGATTATGTGGACCTTCTGAACCCAGGCTATGCTGTTATCTCAGGTAATCATACAGTGCCGTCAAAGCAAGCGTCATCATGGCTTTTCATGTATGGCTGTGAATGGCTGCTGTGCTGCTCACTGCGTCCATCCAACCATGTGTTTTTCTACCTGCTCATCACCATACATGTTCTGGTTTGAACCACAGGGCTCAGAGTCTGAATCGGTGAACGGACCAGGTAGGGACAGCGGGCTGGCATCCTCTCGCCTTGATCCTTCTGCCACGTTACCAAGCAGGGGTGGAGCAGAGTCCGAGCCAGAAACCATGGAGGGGATGCTCTATCGAAAACAGGAGATGGAGTCCCACAGCAAAAAGGCAGCTACCAGGTGAGTGTTGTTATGGAGTTGGTGAAGTGCATTTAAATAGACATCAGAGACACCAGCCTTGATTTTAGTTAAAATTATTGTAAAAATGAATTGCTGGAAAACTACTGCTACTCTAGTGTCTCAGTCTGCTGCCTGTCTGTCATGGCAAGATATGCTGTAGACTCTGTAACTCCAGGATCATGTCTCTTACCTTATTTTATTAGATTTTTTGCAGTATTACTACCTTTCAAAGGTGTATATATAAAAACCAAAGTACATATAAAAAGAATATATGTACTTTTGTTAGACTGTTTTTATGTGCAACACATGCTGCTCCTGATCCCATTTCTCTGCTCCCGTAGGTCCTGGCAGAATGTGTACTGTGTCCTAAGAAAAGGAAGTCTCGGTTTCTATAAAGACGGCAAGAGCGCTAGCAACGGCATTCCATACCATGGAGAGGTACCCATCAGCCTCGGAGAGGCTGTGTGTGAGGTAGCCAATGACTATAAGAAGAGGAAACATGTATTCAAGCTCAGGTGAGAAGAGACTGGCAACTAAAACCCTAATACAGTATGGTTGTTACCCTGTTAGATTTTATTAATAAAATCAAAGGCAGTGATGAAATACCAAGAAGATGGAGAAATGGTGAGATGCATTAGACTTCATAGCTTATCCCTGACTAATGGTTTACCTCTTCAACACTGTCTGCAGGCTAGGGGATGGAAAAGAGTTCCTGTTCCAAGCAAAGGATGAGGTGAGATGTACAGAAAATAATTACTCTACTAAAATAATTATGTTTGTGTTGGTGTGCTGTAACTCTGCCTGAATGGTGAAGTATACTAAAGCTTTATTTTTATTTATTTATTTATTTTTACTGTCTAAAGGCGGAAATGAGCTCCTGGATCCGTTCCATCCTCAGCTCCATTCCAACCGGATCAGGAGACTCGCCCGGAGCTCCACGGGCCCTCAGCCGTGCCATGACGATGCCTCCCATCTCCCCCAGCTCTGCTGATGCCGGAGGTGTTACCATGCGCAACAAAGATGGGAAAGATAAGGATCGCGAGAAGAGGTTCAGCTTCTTTGGCAAGAAAAAATAGAACCCTTGTAGAATGATTGATGGAAACAACATTTGTCAAAATTTCAACAAACTGAAGCAGGCAGAAAGGAAAGTACAAACAGGTTACACAAACACACTGCTCTCAGTGCAGGCCCCAAGGAATTTGTCGACAGCCACTGTATGTGGCTTACAGAGAACTTTGTTTCTTTTCTTTCTCTCTGATTCTCTCCCTCGCCAGTTTTATCTGTCATTTACTTTTTTGTTCACCCAATTCATATTTCACATTTAGCTGCACCCAACAATGAAAGCCCTCATCCAATTTCAGTCAGTAGCAGGTGTGGTTGGCATTAACAGGGATTCAGGCCCAGTTCAGTTCCAATCCACCAAAACGGCTTTCCTTCACCATGAATATTTTCTCTTCAGTAAGTCTTCAGCTGAGCCGTTTTGATGCCGTGTCACTAATAAAATGATGGATGGTGGCTTTCCACTGTGGTGCACGCTGCATTTATTTCCCCACTTTCTTTGGGAAGGATCACATCAGTCTCTTTTTCTGTTCTTGATATTGATGTTATTAACCTGAACGATATTATTGCTGTTATTATTATTATTATTTATCCTTTGCAATTGCTGGTTTGAGAAAACAAACTAATTCATTTGATAGTAGATAATCTTGATTCATGTTCATGAAACAAATTTGGTTAAACTAGTGGAGAATGTTGGGCTTTCCTTGTATGTATTATTTTGTTTTTTAGGAATGAGTTTATGAGGTGTTTTGAGAAAAAAAATAAAGCTCATTAAATTTTAGCAGTGTGCAGTAAGTGATCACAAGTTTCATTGGGAAAATGATATATTGTTTTGAGAAAAAAAATAAAGCTCATTAAATTTTAGCAGTGTGCAGTAAGTGATCACAAGTTTCATTGGGAAAATGATATATATATATATATATACATATATATATTTAATAAGTGGTTTTATTTTTTATTTTATTTCAAATTTTGCCTGTATTTGATTATTTCTTTTGAGTGATCTTTTCTGCTTGATTTTCGACTTTTTTTTTTTTTTTCTGTACAAAGCAGAGAAGATTAGTTTTCTAGTGTGTGTGTGCGTGTGTGAGTTGTGGTGCTGTGAATTTTGCACGTTTATGTTATTCCTGATCAAATGTGGCCAGATGAATGCTGCTTTTCGGTGCGCAAATGCAGACGAAAACATAAAAATACACAAAATAATATTGCTGGAATGATTTCATAAAATTAGCTTTTCTTTGCTTTTGGTTTTTATTATATGTAAGCTGACATTACCAGTGAAGTTCCTCAAGACGGTTTCATTATTTCTGTTTTAGTCTTCATTCTTCTTTCTTTAGTCTATTTCCGTTCTCTCTCCATCTACTGGCGTGAAGGCATGGGGGCAGTTTGTAGACAGAAAAAGCTGAAGCAGATTTTCTGTGGCAGGCCGCGGGGACGCGAGCAGGACAGATGGACAGCTGACAGGTCTTCTTACAGGTGAAGTGAGGGGTGTGGAAGTGAGATTGAAGAACGCACTTTATGTGCTACCCAACAGAGAGAGGTGTACTGAGCCTTACTTGAACCCACAACAGATACACTGAACCCCTTTTTACAAACCCACCCTCCATTGGAACAGTCTTAAAGGAAGCTTTATTAGTATGAAGATAAGTGTTAAAAATGTGCCCTGTGGCAATGATCTAATGTATGTCAGTGGATTATATATGCAGGTACAATATGAATGAACAGTAACCATGAAAAGCTCTGCTCACTAGCGGTGGCAGAGAGGGAAAAGTCCTAAAATGTCTCTTAGATGAGCTTTGTCCTCTTGCATATGTGGCATGACTTCATGTGTAAGTTTATACTTGTATGTGTCCCATCATTGCCATCTCTTCTCTTCTGTGTTGATGTACTCTGAAAACACGAGACCACTTCATATTCAGGGTTGAAGAGCATCTAATTATATGTAATTGGCATTTACAATAATCCAAAAGAACATAATGGCAATCCAGTATAGTTAATGGAAAAGAAAAGATAGGTGTTAATTAGTTTCCTCAAATACTGTACATGTTTGAAATAAAAAGGGCATTTGCAGTATATTGTGAGACTGTAGGCAGTAGTTAAATTTTATATAAATATCTTGAGACCATTGGATTGGTTAACTGTTATTATAGTCAGTCACTTAAATCCAAGTGTTAATTTGCCTTTTCTAACTGCCAAAATGCAACAGGAAGTTGCTGGATAACAATTCTGAATTCAAGAGTTTTATGGATTATCTTACAAGTAGGTTGCAAGTAATAAATTATTTGTAATTAATTATATATTGAAAGTAACTCTTTAAAGCTGGTTATTGCCTGGATGTGTATACCATGCCTTGGAGGGCTGATTAGTCCACAGGAATGTCACACCAAACTTGTGATAACACAAACAGCTGGAAGTAAACTTGTATTTGGCTGCAGTTTAAACAGGTTGGCCTTATTTTCCAGTCCCAAATGAATGTGGAACCAGTGGTCTATCGCTAAAATCAAAGACCCTCCAAGTCAGAGAAGAGAAATATTTCAACACCCACTTTGAGACTATTGGACTGGGTTCAGTGGACAGTACCTGGTCCAAACTTGATCAAACTGACTGCCTTGTCTCTGTCAGTGGGACTTTGTATCTCGGGTGTGTGAGGGAGCTACTAGTTTAAGTATCCTTAAACAAAGCTACGCTCTAGGAACCAAGTTAATAAGGTCATTGCATACATAAGTGAGCCAATGCAGTTAGCGTACATTGTGCACAGTTTCGAATGGAGGAGTCATTCTTCCCCAGTGGATGAGCTGTTTTTAGGGACTATTGCTACCTTTTCTCTGCTCTAGACATCAGACAGCATCCAGCTGATGTTAATAGGGAGTTCAAGTTTAAAGGTCACACCGTATTTTCTTATCAGCTCATTTGAATGTGAATGATTCAAATTAGTTTGGCCAAATTGGTCATGTGAAGCAAAAATATTTCTCATACTTGACATACTGTACACAAGCGCTCTCTCTCTCTCTCTCTCTCTCTCACTCACACTCACTCACACACACACACACACACATTAATACTGTACTGTATACTTAATGCAGAATGACCCTGGCAATCCAGTCTTGTGGAAATGTCCTCTGCTGGCTGTGATTTGATGTTGCATATGGCATCCTTTTAAAATAACATTGTGCTACTGGTGAGCTTTGACCAGAACATGGAAAGTATGTATTATTGATGTCAAAGAGTTGAGTTTTTGATTATGAGAGTACTTGTAACAATGGAGTACTTAATGAAGAAAAAAACAACTTATACTTGTTAAGTATTAGATATGAGTGACAACAGACTGGTGACAATTTGAGCTTCCTTTTTTTAGAAGAAGGCAGGATATTTGCTGTCTAGCGGGAGCTTGTATTTTTTCATCCAGTGGTCTGTCTTGCAGCATTTGATAAGCCTGTCCACCTACCTTCATTTCTCATTACTTCTGACGAATGTCTGTTCTTTCCTCTGTAAGTCAGAGTTGTTAATACCACTACTATTATTAATTGCTATTATTACATTATTGCTACTGTTGTTACTATTACTACTACTGTTACTAATGCAACTTATTGCAAAAATTATAACTGCTGTCCATTTTCAGGTACGTGTCTGTAATACCAGACCCTTCCACACGATGTCAGTGTGCTGTGGAGCATTTTCATTACAAATCGAAAATAATGTTTGTTGACTTGTGTATCTACATCTAATATTAGGAATAATAAAACATGGTTTAATCAAAAACAGGATATTGTTGCGGGGGTTTTAATGATTAAAAAAAAAGGTTGCTGCTCCAGCTTTTATTCTATTAGCTGCACAAGAGAGATCAAATTGGATATTTAGAATTATGGTCAGTTGACAAACCTATAAAATGCTGATTTTTCATCCATGACTCAGTGTTCAGTTAGGTATCTCAATATAAATTAGTGACTGGGATTTCACAGTAAAGTATATTGTTATCAGTAGGATTTTCTTGAAAATGTTAAGACTCTTAGGGCTAAGACTCATTTTGGGGTGGCATGCCATACTGAAATTATGCACTCTAGTAATTTAGTATTGTGCTTCCATAAAGTTGGGGAACTCTCAAAAGCTAGATTAAAATAAGAATGGTCAGAGGTATGCTGATTTTTAGTCCCTAGTGTGGGTCAAAATCCAAAAATGCTGGGTCCTACATTTCCCATAATGCAGATCAATAGCATCTTTCGTTAGACCCTTGCCTCCTAAATGGCCGCTTCTTCCACACCCCACATCCTCAGTTTGTTACGCAGTCTTTATGTTAAAAAGTAATAAGCCTCGAGCCCCAAATAACTGACATCATCAGTTATTTTGTCATACTTAGGAAAGCTTGTTCCAGGGCCATAGAAGACTTAAGTGTTGTAAGGAGTTCCCCTTTAAAATGTAAGCAAG
This sequence comes from Maccullochella peelii, assembly GCA_002120245.1. Lineage (NCBI taxonomy): Eukaryota > Metazoa > Chordata > Actinopteri > Centrarchiformes > Percichthyidae > Maccullochella > Maccullochella peelii. Next base: position 14,557 of record LKNJ01003005.1, on the reverse strand, counting down.
TCAAGACCAAGTGGGCACAATTAGGATCAAAACTAGTTGTTTTTAGACCAAGGTTAGAGTAATAAACAAAGGTTTTAACTTCCAATTATATTAATATAAAACAATGGTTGGTCCACATGAAAAGCAACACCAATGAAAGGATGTTTGGCTTATTGAACATCACAACAATATACCATTCTGTGTGTTTACATATTACTACAGTAGCCTACATGTGAAATATAGTTCTTGCAGTATGAGTATAGAGGATGTGGGAAAGATAGCTGCTGCAGTGCTGCCATTAAGAATGAATTAATGATGCAACTGCAGCAAATGAGGTCAAGGATGATCGAGTAATGACTAACATACAGTAGGTTTATGATGAATCAGTGGATGCTGGGAAGGATGTCATCATCTAAAGAGCAGAGCAAACCTGCAGTGAGAGTTGTCAAGAGAAACCCGAGCCTTAGTTTCATCACAGCGGTTATGATCTCTGTACTGGAGGTTGAAAAATGGGAGAGGATGAGGATGGTGGTCAAAGACCTCAGAAAATAATAAGCCAGCAAGATAACATAATCTAAAAGTTTATATTGAGAAAGGGGTCTAGGAGGGACTGAGGGAACATCTCCTCCACATATTTGAAGCAGTTAAACTTGGCCTGTGCAGTTTAAATATGAGATGAGAAAAGTAATACAAATTGATACTTGAACTGAACAAATAAAAGTATTTAGGTGTGAATAACAAAGGATTTAATTTGTGAAGCTTGAATGTGAAGCCAGAACCAGTGAGTCCAATGTTAAAATTCACAGCGCACTTTTCAGAGGAACCATAATGAGGAATTTGGTGGCATTTAAAAACATCATAGACAAGCAGAGATGAACAGAGTCTATGTTAGCGCAGCCTTATCCTGTATGTTCAGATCGATTATACTTTGTAAATGTAATTTGGTAACAGTTCAGATGTTGCTAAAAACATTAACAATAGCTCTGTTCTATTCAAGTGTCCCAGTAAGTCATGAGAGTGTGACAGTGAGCCAGCATACACAATACCAGGACCCTGACACTGATACATCTAAATGGAATTCAGCCATATTTCATTTTATTATTTTTGTTTTTCCAACTGCACACGTGTTAAAATGTCTTCCATGAAAAAGGTCCATGGTTTAAGTTGTCCTGCCCTAACAGGAGCAACAGAAGGGGTTGGAGTTCGGCAAAGGGATTAGGTTGAGGTTGGGGTCAGGCACAGGGGAAGGGGTGTGTTTAAATTAAGGTTTTAAATGGTAGGGCAAATGCCAGCCATAGAGCCCAAGGGGAAACCCCCAGCTCCCAGAGACCAAGATCACCAAAAGAGTAATGCCCTCCACTTGGTGAATCTAAATAGGTAAAAATAGAACATTTTGATAAAATGGAACTAAAATATATTAAAATGTTTCAGACAGGACATTTCCCATTACCAGTCAAAGGGAAAACAAATAAAAGTAAATATAAATATGTTAATAAATTTTTGAATTCACAAAAGGGTCGTTAGTCATACCGGTAGTTAGACTCTGTATGATAAAATATCTGGCAATGCCAAAAAGCCACCAGTAGAGGACGTTGGGTGTCACGTTCCTGCGCTATCTGCCTACAAGTCCCGACTGAGGGCACGATTACCCGCAGCCACTCTCCCCGTGTATTACAGCAAGATGGCAGCTGTTGTTGAGAATGTTGTCAAACTGTAAGTGTTAGACTTTTCTACACACCTTACACCTGGCTAGTTGACACACATCGCGGTTACATTATTACGGCTGTGTGATCATACAGTCACTGACCGTGCCGTTAGCTAGCTTAGCAACATTTCCACTGACTTAGTAAGGTTAGCCAACGCTGTCGGACCGTCGTCTCTGTTCACATCCTGGAATGGAAGTGTAAGTTAGCAGACACGCAGATTACGTTTCTGAAACATGAATCACGAGTCTGTGTAACAGAACATGCGTCGATTTGACCATAAATGTATTTATACAGATATTATGGTTACTTGTTGTGTCTTTCTAGCCAAACAGCTACCGCGGTGCTAATGTCAGTTAAGTACAGCTGCTAGGTGGCACACGCGCTAACAAGCTAAAGTGAGTGTAATTGTGGCCAACGTTGTTAGCGCAGGCTGGAGTGCTGTGGCGACTGGCCAACTAGTTGAGAATGAATGAAGGACTGGCCTTGAAGATCACTCCTTTCATCAGGCGTATAGCCACTGTAGCTAGCACATTTCTAATTCGCAGATAGTAACTCTTTAGAACTGTAAAGAAAGTTTTCAGTGACCCGTACCCGTTTGTACCAAAGCGTGCTGCCACTTCCGTTGTCTTGACTTTGCGTAGGTGCCCTGGTGGTTGATGTTAGACGTTTTACGGTAATTACAAGCAAGCTTAGTAACCATGGTAACATATGAAAACATGGAACTTGCCTGACACCTAGCTAGATATACAAGTTTCTTCTGAACTTTACTGTTTTGACTTCTCCAATGGTTATTTCCATGGCTTTGTGCCAACCCATTAATTAAAAGCTGTCTTAAGAAATTAAAACTATAGTATCTCAGTAGAAAACAGTACTAAGACTAATGTAGAAAATAATATTCATGGCGTTGAAACGAAAATGAGATGTTTAAATGAGAATTTACATACATTTTTCATATATTTGGTTGGTTATTATAGTTTTATTAGTTAAAAACAAACAGTCACTGTTTGGAACTACTTTCCATTAAAAAAGCCTCCTGTTTCCAGTGTAGTCTTGACCAAATAGCAGATGAGCAGCATACAACATTATGCAGATTTATTACGTCTTTACACAAATTCAATTATGAGATCTGTCATTAGAGTTTTAAGTCTGTGAACAGGTGCTTTAAACCTTTTATACAACTACATAGTATACTTGCAGTTCATCAAGGCTCACCTGCTTCAGTACCACTAATGTTACTGTCGCTGCACTGGAAAGCGCCTTGCTCCAGGGCACCCTGACAGCCTCAATAGTTGCAGCTGTTTGAGAACAAGACTACTTGTTTTCACTCCCTCTCTTCCTTGCCATTAAATTATTTGAAAAACCAGTAAGGTCTCTGTCATGAGCCTGTTTGTCTCACTTGGAGGAGATGCAGCCTTTAGCTTTTCTAAAAGGGAATAACTGCACATCACTATTTGAGTATATTTATGTTGAAAACACAGCGACCTTGTGATTCTGCAGACTACCAAGCTCTTTGTTGTTGATGTACCAACAAAGGAGCACCTGCTGTTGCACTCACTAATGATTTAGTCTGAAGTACAAAGGCATTGTCTAGTGAGTAAGCGGGAGGTGTTTTTCTAAGGTGGCAGACTTCAAACTAAACTGAGAGGTGTGAAAGTTTGAAGTAAGACTGCACGGGGTTTGAAATAGCCACCCCTGCTGATTTTTGTCTTTTAACAGAGACAGAATAACCAGCATGTGGTTTTGTTGTGTCAGGTTGGGAGAGCAGTACTACAGAGATGCCATGGAGCAATGTCATAACTACAATGCCAGGCTCTGTGCTGAGAGGAGCGTCCGAATGCCGTTCCTCGACTCTCAGACCGGTGTGGCTCAGAGCAACTGCTACATTTGGATGGAAAAAAGACACAGGGGACCAGGTGAGACACAAAACGTCAAGTGTGCCACAAAATCTCGGAAATTTTTACGAATCCAATGACTAGGATTAAGGATCTGTTTGGGAGTGGACAAAATTGTTTGTAGAGTGAAAACTTCATATATACAACATGCAAACATTTTTTCAATGAACAGTGTGTCCTCTTGGTTTCTAAATGAGAATTCTATTTAAGCTAACAAGGCAAATGTACAGATGTAGATTTTTTTTTTTCTGTCAGTATGTCAAAAAAAGCCGACATGTTCTGTATTAAAATAGGTTCAGTGTTATGTAGATAGATCTTTTCTGACGTCCCTCAGGCATGGCTCCAGGGCAGCTCTACACCTACCCATCCAGGAGGTGGAGGAAGAAACGGCGATCTCAACCTCCAGAGGACCCCCGGCTCATCTTCCCTCCTGTCAAGCCAGGTATCACAGCATTCAGCTCAGCTTGGCTCATCCTCCTTTTTTATGATGTCAACCTTTAAGAAAAATGCTATAAAAGGCTATGTTTTCTGGAGATTTAAGATAAACTACAAGATTTCACATTGTGCGCTAACGAAAAAAGACCTGACAGATATGTTTTATCGTCTTGTAATACAACTTAATGTATACCTGTAAGGGCGATTGTATGCATCAGAATGTGCCTCAGTCGGAAATGAGAAGCACCACTATCTAAGTGTTTTGCTTTTGTGTTTGTGTCTCAACTCATTTGTGTTTTATTCATAGATGTAGATATAGGACTGAAGAAGGATGCCGTGTTATCTGCGGATGGCAGCAGCCTTGAGGCCCTGCTGAAGGGGGACTCCTTGGAAAAACGGACGACCGCAGAGCTTCGAGGGTCTGAGGAGGATTCAAACCAGAGTGACTACACCGGAGGCCTGAACCCTGCCGCCCGGATTAGAAAGGTCCTTGTTTTGAGCATAAGATATGGTTGGAGTCAAGAAAATCATTTTACTTTCCAATTATTGGCCTCACTTTCTCATTGCCTCAACATAGAGAATCCTCGAGCCAGATGACTTCCTGGACGACCTGGATGATGAAGACTACGAGGAAGACACGCCTAAAAGAAGAGGCAAAGGGAAGGGGAAGGTAAATAACTGTTATGTACATTTATACACTTTCCATCCCAACTCAGCGTGTGTGTGTCCCAGCCTGCCTGTTGACTCTAATAATGTCTCTGTCCTCAGGGTCGAGGAGTGGGCAGTAACAGGAAGAAGCTGGACACAGCAGCACTGGAGGACAGAGACAAGCCGTACGCCTGTGACAGTGAGTCCTGATGGTGGAGAGTAGAGCATACAACCTCGGGTCTGAGATGTTAATAGTTGTAATGTTTGTAATCTAATCAAGCAAGACTTTGCCCAGGTCCTCATTCTTTATCACCCTCCTTTTCATGCCCTCCCCTTTCTCTTAATGTATTCCATCTTCTTTCTGCTCTTTGTCAGACTTCCTAAATCTGATATTTATAAAGCTAATCTAGGCTCAGCTGTATTTTTTTTTTTTTTGGTGATAGCGTACATTTCTTTAACTCTTTCCATATACGGGGGGAAATGTTTCTTCCACTCTTTGGTGTTGTCAGACAATGTATCTCTACTGCTTGATGTGTTTGGGTTTTTTTAAATTCCTCTTTTGTAAAGCAGTTTCACTTTCAGCTGCAGTTCTCTCAGTAGGGCGCCGCCGACTGCCTGTCTGATCCTCTGTCGGTCTATGAGCCTATTTCTCTGAGTCTCTGTCTGTGCTCTCTCTTCTCCTTCTCTTCTCTCTTTCAGACACTATCAAACAAAAGCATATTTCAAAACCTTCTGAAAGAGGTATATTTCACTCATTCCTTTTTACTCCAGTCTGCTTTGCCTTTTGCCTCCACTGCCTGTTTTTTTTATTTTCTGTCTGTGTTACCAAGTAGATTCGCTCTTTGTTTAGTTCAGTTCACAGGGTAAATGTTTTGTTTGGCACAATTTACTTTTAATTAACTAGATTTAGAAAAGGTCAAGACCACGTCATTATACACCCCAATTAAACTGTAGTCTGTAATCGGCCAAAGATATGAGCCGTCTCAGCTTACAAAAAGATAAGCTGTGGCCCATGAAAGTATTTTTCCCCCTCAATCTGGCCTTGAACGATTTAGATAAGCCAGAAGCTGGATCCTGCTATTTTTTCTCTCTGTGCTTTGACTTTTGTCTCGCTACTTAATGTGTGCAATTTGACTGCATTACAGTGTGTTTCCTTGCTTTTTTTTTCTTTATTCCTCTTCACCATCTCTGCACCCTGTAAAGTCTCATTTCACATTCCATGTTTCCAACTGCTGCTGCTTTGGTTTTTAGTCCGTTTGATGCCTGTTTAATCTTTGGGGAGTATTTTTCAAATCTTTCTGCCGCTGTACACGATTGTTTGGCATGTGACTAGCTCTGTTTTTAGCGACTTTGCTAAGATGATCTGAGGAAAAAATTGTCCCAAATCACTCTTTTTTTTAGATGACCGTTGAAAATATGAGACATTAGCCTTTTGAGGAAATGAAAATGAGAGAAAGCATGGAAGTGAAAGAAGAAGTACTTTGTCTTTGGATGTTATCTTAGGACAAACCTCACACACCCCCTGTGACGACAGCTGCACACAGTGGCATCATTGTCCACCCTAAAGTCAGTAAATCCTCCTTACACAATCCTACTGGCTTCTCTTACCCCATTGATCAATAGACTAAAATCAGATCAGAAACATTAATATTCAGAGAAGCATATATTGTTAAAATATTTTAAATGTCAGTCTACAGAGGTCATATACACTCAGATGTAATTTTGAGACAGATGGATCTATGAAGTGAAATGAGACAAACCAATCACATTTCTTAGTTTATGTCAATGTAACTTAGTCATAAGTCAGACGCTGCTGAGGTAGTGCTCGTCAGGCCACTTGTCTTAAATTGAAGTTGTTAAAACCGTTGTACAGATCCCGCACCTCTGCAGTTACTTAGCATCTAATTTACTAACTGCAGACATGTGGTGCTTACAGTGGCTGCTGAGATGTTACCTTAATGTTGTGCTTAAATACATGACGCATGTCATTGCCTCAGAGCATGTTCTTCATATTGCCAAACTCCATCATTCTCCATCTTTCCCTCTAGTTTCATTGCCAATATATCATGTCATTGAGGCAATCCAGATATTACACAGAAACTAGGATATCACAGGAACGTATTGGGTTCTTAAGTGATTTTCCTGCCGTCCCAAACACATCATCACTTCACCACATCAAAGCCGTTGAAGTGTAGTAAATTGTACCACCATATGTCTTAACCCACCAATTAAGCTTTGCACATCTATAACATTTTCGGGCTCATGATAAACAGTTAAAACAAAAGGCATTAAAATACAGCAGAGCCAGAGATGTCATCTTTTTTATTCCACATATTCTTCTTCCTTGTCAACCTGGCACCTACATTACCCACAATGCAACTCGACTGCTGACAGTTGAGTCAGAGCGTGTTGTGCTAGTAGCAGCTAATGTAGCCTCGAACCACTAGCCTCAAGCAGGGATGAGGAGCGGATTACAGACCTCTGGTAAACCGACTCCCTTCTAACTCCACACCCCCAGATTTTTTTCATTTTTAAACTTGTAGTCTTCAGCACCAGCCGACCCTGCGTCATGTGACTTCATTTGAGGCAGTTTGTCAGATTTCGCGCAGCTCCCTCTGGAGCCACAAAAGGCTTTCTACAACTTTTTTTTCACATATGCAGCAGCACTCCCCAAGACCTGTAAACAGACTTGTGTGGAAATTTGGAGTTCCCCTCTAAGGCACAGAATAGATATTACAAAGATCTAATTATCTGAACATATGAAGTCAGATTATGTTTGCCTGTATGGGCTGTGTAGATAAATAATTTTAGATTTTTACAGTTATGGACATCCTGGACTCTGCTCATGTTCAGTATATAAAATAATAATAAATGTTTTAAGTAGGAAACTGTAGGGCTTTGGTTGTTACAGAAGCACCCCAAAGTTCTTGTATCATCATAAAAGACACTAAAAGCAACAATCGGGGACAAAAGATGATACAATGATAGAAAGTATTTCTGTTACACTCAGCTTTACTGTTCATCTTTTGGTCAGAAGTAAAAACGTCATGATAGCAGCAAAAAGAACTAGTCACCCCTTCAATAAGCCACCACCCTTTCACCACTGACTTTGTATAAGATGGACTTTACTAATGTATTCTTTGTTTTCATACACGTTGTATTTTCTGGTTTTGGTGGCAGTCTGTGGGAAGCGCTACAAGAACCGTCCTGGCCTGAGCTACCACTACGCCCACTCCCACCTGGCTGAGGAGGAGGGTGAGGAGAAGGAAGAGATGGAAATTAACGAGCCGGCCCTGCCGCTGCCCAACGAGCCTAAAAGTAGGAGGTCATTCACTGTTGTCAGAGATTTCACCATTAGATCGCTAGGTTAATGTGGAGCTGGGCTTTTGAGAAACTGCACACTAATTCTCTCTTGGTGTTTTCATCTTCAGCTCCCAAGAAAGGCCCAGACGGTCTTGCATTGCCTAACAATTACTGTGATTTCTGCTTGGGAGACTCCAAAACCAATCACAAGACTGGCCAGTCAGAAGAGCTGGTGTCCTGCTCAGACTGCGGACGCTCAGGTGCGTTGGAGACAGTTGGCTGCTGGAGTAGAGTAGCAACAGGAAAAAATGGTTAATTAATGCAGCTGAAAGAGTAGGAATCTTTGTGGCAAAGTAAAGTGATAAACATTATTCTACATGCAGGCCACCCCTCCTGCCTGCAGTTCACTCCTGTAATGATGGCCGCTGTGAAGACGTACCGCTGGCAGTGCATAGAGTGCAAGTGCTGCAACATCTGCGGCACCTCAGAGAATGACGTGAGTTTACCTACATTCGGATATCGTAGAGCGCTGAAGGCTGATGTGTAAGGTTTTCTTGTTGTCCCATTTCTTCCAGGATCAGCTTCTGTTCTGTGACGACTGTGATAGAGGCTATCACATGTACTGTCTCAACCCACCCATGTCTGAACCTCCAGAGGGTAAGTTCCCTACATGTGTTCTACTTAATAGAAAATAGCTTGATCTCAGGTATTGGGTAAAAACTGAGCAAAGTGTATCAAAAAAGGACCTTGGTGACAGGGATGTAGAACTAAGACAATGTAGTTTGAAAAGCCAGAAAAATGTGGGATATTTTTGTCTTTTCAGTCGTTTATAAGTCTTGCACAGAGTAAGCTGAGCTTTTACAACATTAATCAAACCCACAAGGCCTGACAGCCTGACATGAGGCTCTCAACCCAACTGGTCGAGACAGATGACCGCCCACCCAGAGCCTGGTTCTGCTCGAAGTTTCTGCCTGTTAAAAAGGAGTTTTTCCTTGCCACTGTCACCTAGTGCTTGCTCATGGTGGGAATTGTTGGGTCTCTGTAAAAATTAAGAGTACGGTCTAGACCTGCTCTATATGAAACGTGCCCTGAGATAACTTTATGATTTGGTGTTATATAAACAAAACTGAATTGAATTAAGTCAGACAACACTGAAATTTGTCCACTTGTGTTGCTTAACAACACTGAAGGTATCAGTACTGAATGTCTGTAGTGATTCTACATCCTTAGTAGCTTCTGAAAATGTATTGGCTTCTTGTAGGAAGGGTTGGGTATCAATTGAAAATGTTTAGATAGTGGTGCCAATATGATATCAAGTTTCAGTAACAATACCAAGTCGCTACTTTTTTCATTACCTTAATTTGAGAAATATAACCATGATTTTCTATAATACCCTTACTTACATTTAACAAAAGGATGAAAAAAAAAAAAATATATATATATAAATAAAATACTATTTGATCAAAGAATAAACAGGATTATGAATCTGAACAGACATTTGATTCCAACTTCACTACATGAGAGTTTTTGATACTCTGTTAAGTACACATAGCATTCAGTACCAAAAAAGTATTGAGGTTCAATATCCAGTCTTACTTGTAGGATGGCTTTCCTCCATAAATCAGTTAGTGGGCTGCAGCGCCTACTTAAGGCTCATGGACATACAGCTTTAAACGTCTGACATTAATAGATTTTTTCTGTAATTTTGGCACTCAGGGAGCTGGAGCTGTCATCTATGTCTGGCCCTTTTGAAAGACAAGGCATCCATATACCAGAACCAGAACGCCCCACCATTGTGATGGCCGCCGCCCCCCCCCCACCCCCACCCCCACCCCCAGCACACACTCAGCCGTCCCGCAGCAGTATGGTTTACCCCTCACCATAGATGATAAACTCCCCTGACGAGGTGGTCGTGGAGGAGTGTGTTCAGAACAGACAAGTTGTGAAAAGGGAAGTATTCCTTACCAAACTGGCCTCACTTAGCTTCAGATATGACTGTTGCACAGTTCCAAGCTCAGATTCAGCCCCACTGATTTTTATTTTCACCTCTTTGCCACATAGCCAATTATAACAGTACTGAATTTCAACAAGATACACAGCATAAATAGCCAAAATCTGACTTCCTGTTCAGTTTTTTTACACATATGCCTGCACAAAGTTGCTAAAACCCTGTCTCTATCCTGCAATGTACTGATTTTATGACTAGAGCAGAAACAGGGCTTGGAATCAAGTAGCATGCCAATGCTTGCTCATTGTGAAAGAGAGACATTTTATAATATTTATATATTTCTATGGTATATAATAGTGTTAAGTATGTACAAATTGGGGGAAAAAGAATGGTCATGTAATGGTCTTTTTATTAGTGCCCATCGCATCATTATGGAAATATCCACAACCACATGTTTTATGGCACTGCTGATATTTGTCGATTCACTTGATAGAGTCAAAAGGATCTGCTGAGACTGTAAATGATTTTCTCCACTGCCACACTGGCACGCATATAAACAAGACAGGAACTATGAATAGAAACCCTGACGTTCTCGTCAAAGTCGCTCCAAAGACTGAGGGCCTTCAGGGATGGCAGGTTAGACTTTAATCTAGTTCACTCTATTCACTCTATTGTGCTAGCGGCTGATTGAGCTGCACAGAGCTCAAGAGGATGTGTGAGGACATAAAGTGTGTGTTTCATTCAGGCTTTGGGGCCTTTCTGACAAAACTGTCGGATGTTCACTCTGGTCCTGACGACTGCAGAGACGCAGGCACACCTGGCCTTTGTTTGACAGATGTGATAATGATGATGATTATTCCAGTCAAATTAAAAACAAATCCCATTTGCATTATCAGCCAGGTAAAGGGATTAAAAGCCTCCATTGCTGTGTTCTAGCAGTTTGCTGATCATGCAACATATCCAATATCTGTTGATATTGTGACACCAATAGATTTTAATGTAACTTGCTGACAATGTTAAAGCAATATCAAAGCTCCTGTAGGATGCTGGGATGACAAGGACTCGGCAGAGTCAGTTAAGGCTCTGTTGGCAGATAATGTGTGCGATACTGTACATTTTCTTTCTTAGAAAATGCTATTACAGAGAGGGGACTGTGGCAGCAATTACTGATGGCTCTGTATTGTAGAAAAGAGATTATATTGTGTATATGTATAGTCCTATGGAGAAACCGCTCTTTTTGTCACTGCTTTCATAGTTTTATTATGCAATGGTTTCCCTCTGTGGCAAGACTAAAAGTCTTTCTGAACTGCTAAAGCAGTTACTTTACCTCAAACAGAAACAGTATTTAAGAGGGTTGAAACATGCTGTTGATAGCTGAGACAAAGGCAGTGGGATGAATAGTACAGCTGCAGGGTCTGCTTCAATAACTGCATATTCTACAGGTAAAGTGCATGCTCAGTAATTGTCTACACTCATGCTACGTAGTCGTCTCAGCGTTGGGCCTACAAAGGTGTTGGGAAGTGGTGTAATATAAATTAACCATGCTATCATGTCGTTTCAATAGCCAACTAACAATTACTAAAGCATTACACAATTACACTTGGTTTATATTTTCTCATCATGTTTAAACTTAGTTATTTAGAGACAGTGGCTACTAGAATATTTTGCTGGTTGTTTTTGTATCCATGAATGATGTTTGAGTATCTGATATGCGGGACATTTTGGGACTTTGGTGGAGTTGCTTTCTAGTTAATCCTGTGATCCAGGTCTCAACTGAGCCGCTCTCTACCAAAGCTCGAGACAAGAAGCAAAGCCCATAATGTGATTAAGAGGCAAATTCTGGAGCTGCACCTTCAACACTGAATGGTTAAGTAGTGATGGACCCAGTATCCACTTTCTAAGCTGCACTCACAAGAAGGAAGTCCACTGTTAGATTATATTTATAATATAATTAAATATTCTTTTTAAATATCAGATTATGGTTTTCTGGTCTCTAGCTTTGGGAGAGATTTGTTCACGACAGCAAATGTTTAAACCAAGATCATAGGTTTACATAGTAGGTGAATTCTCTTAGGGTGGACTTTATTTGGATTGTGATGGAATGTTTTATTGTATGAAATTTGTCTTCAGAAAAATAAAATACTAGGCACTATAACCTGATGTTTTTTTTTTTTCTGTCCTCATGAGAATTTGACAACAGCATCTGAGAAATGAACTAGAAAAACTGCATTTCCTGCAGAAAATGCGTGGGAATGCTGAAAGCTGAAATGTATTTGCAAAACACTGCTGAAAATGCAGATATGTGAAAAAGTACGTTAAAGGCTGAAGGAGAAGTATTAGAAGTAGTAGAAATGGGCTGAAGTATTAGTAGAAGCTGTAGAAAAAGGCTGAAGAAGAAGTAGTAGTAGTAGTAGTAGTAGTAAAGGCTGAAGTAGAAGTAGCAGAAAAAGGCAGAAGTAGTAAATATCCCCACAAAGGTAGATAAACCAGTTTGTCTGTGTGTATTACTGTGTGTGTGTGTGTGTGTCTGTGAGAAAGAGACACACAGGTAGGTTTGAATTTATTAACAGTTAAAAAGCACAGGGATCACAACTGCCAAAAGTAGCTCTACATCAATCCACCAATCAGAATGGATGTTTAATTAGTTTATTAATTCGTATATCATCATCAGCTGTGCGTGTAACTATCTGGTGCCTCAGGGTGCTCAGTCACTGAGACAGAGAGAGAGAGAAATAGTTTTTTTTATGTGACCTGCTTTAATTGTTTATTTGGACTTTCAGNGAAGTAGAAGTAGCAGAAAAAGGCAGAAGTAGTAAATATCCCCACAAAGATAGAAAAACCAGTTTGTCTGTGTGTATTACTGTCTATGTGTTTGTGTTTGTATGTGTAGTGTATTACTGTGTGTGTGTGTGTCTGTGTGTGTGTGAGAAAGAGAGAGAAAGACAGAGGTAGGTTTGAATTTATTAACAGTTAAAAAGCACAGAGGTCACAACTGCCTAAAGTAGCTCTACATCAATCCACCAATCAGAATAGAGGAACAAATTGATAGAGGTTTAATCAGTTTATCAGCATCAGCTGTGCGTGTAAAAACATACAGAAGAAGAATGAATTGCAAAGCTTTGCTGAAAATGCAGAAATGTGAAATTAATTTCCAGAATTGGGAGCTGAACTGTAAGAGCAGAAATACATTGACACACATATATGCATACATGTGTTTCTCATGTGAGAAATCGGATTCTACAGCAGAGTGTCCAATCATGGTTTCAGGGATTGAATCAGTTATTTAGTTGTGGTTCCTGAATAACAATCGGTATGGGCTATAAATCATATCTGGGAAATTTAACAAAGTGCTTACAGATCTAGTTTAATATGTGACGACATCCCCAATAACTGTTGTCTCCGTTTAACTCAGTGGTTCCCAAACTTTTTTTTGCAGCGCCCCCCTTTCGGAGATAAAATTATTTTCAGCCCCCCCCCACCCCCCCGGAAGTATCTCTGGAAATGTTTTTGCAGGGCAGAGATATGACTTTTGATGCATGTGGTCACTGTGTTTTGCAGCTTGTTGGCATTGAAGGATTTCAGGTTCTCAAATGAATCTATANAAGCAAAAATATCAAAACACAAGCTGAATAATACATACCAAATTAATCTTTTAACCATATCACATGCTGTAAAGAAGGCCCCAAAGTTATAAGTTAGTGTTATTAAGTACCATTGATTTTATGGCGCTTTTATGTCTAATGTACTGTTAGGTATCTGTTTATTCAGTGCTGATTGTTCTATCAGGTGAGCCAATCTACGTGCTGGTATATTGTAACTGACGTCAAAAGCAGTGGGCTTCAGTGGGTTAGTCGAGTGATGGACTGAGGCTGTGCAGTGCAATAACTTTCATTACAAGTGATCTGTGCGTGAATGAAAAGAGTGAGTATTCTTTATTTAAGGAGTCGGTCTAGACCTGCTCTATATGAAAAAGTGCCCTGAGATAACTTTATGATTTGGCGCTATATAAATAAAACTGAATTGAATTGAATTGAGTATTTAGCTGCTGCATTATTGTGGCATTGTATTTACTTGCATTTATGTAGCTCGAGATCATTTCTGTTACCTTTTGTTAGTACTGTTAAGTGTTTTACGGTTGAGCTAAATTACGAAATGGCGAGTGTCAAGTTACCCATACTGATATTGAAGCTTTGCTAACTTGATGGAACACAGCATGCCTGTAGGTTTTTCACAATAAAAGCATCCTGCCGGTTCGTCAGCGGGAGGATTTAACATGAATCATAAATAACAGGAAGTGTTATGTCCACATTAGCAGTAACTTAACACAATGTTAANNNATGTATGAGAACACCGGGGTGAACCTAGTGACAAACATAGAGCTAGTGCCCAGACTGAGCAAATTCCTAGCTTCACTACACATGCCCTTCATTAGATATCTCCTGGTAAAAAGTACAATATTTGCTTCTGAAATATAATTAAGTAGAAGTATAAAATAGTAGAATAAATAAACTCAAGTAAAGTACAAGTAACTCGAATTGTACTTAAGTACAGTATTTGAGTAAGTTCCCTCACTGATAAATGTTAAAAATTTAATAAAAATAAATAAATGTTAAATCACTAATAACTAGCTGTAAAGATCCACATGT
>LKNJ01003004.1:0-51067 GCA_002120245.1 Maccullochella peelii | reverse complement strand
AGGAAATGCAATTTTTCTAGTTACTCTCTAAAACCTTGTATGAAATATTAATCAAGGCAAGCTATCTTGAAAAAGGTTGCCAGCCCAAAGCTGTCAATATGAAATTTAATACCTAATTCGAACTAATTTGAACTAATCATCTTTTTTCAGTGAATTTTTAATATAGTGGACTAGAGGTCTGCAGGTCCTAAAATGTCAAATATTAGACCATCTTATTTTTAACACAAGAATTCCATCTGATTTATGTTTAACAGGAAATATAGAGTCCCCAAACTTGTTCATCAGAAAATGGAAAATGTTCCAAAAAGACTGTCTGGAGACAAGAAGAAAATTAGCATTTTGTTATTTTTGCAATTTTACAGTTTTTGTTGTTGTTGTTGTTTTTGCATGATTGGTATTTTTTAGTGTCTTTTTTCGGTTATGGTGATCATTTAAAGATAGTAACGAATTTTATAATCACTGTAATTGTTAAAATATTTTCTGTGTAGCCTTACTTTGCACCAAAACTCTCTCATCTATTGTGCACATGGGTGTGATTGGACCTTTTGTCTCGTGGTTGAATACATTTTTTGAAAAGGAACAAACTTTAGGGATTTGGTGTTGGGACAAAAACAGGTATCATGTAGTCTGTGCCAACAAAAGGGACAATATAAATAATTCTCTTGTGACATGAATTCTTACATAGCTAGTCCATCATTTCGGTCCCCTTGTTTGTTTCTGTCTGACTGTGAATACCAGAGCCAGGGTTGTCATTAAGGACATTCTGTACAGTGTGGTGGTCAATATTGCATGGGAACTAGGCGTTTCACTCATGTTCACCACCTCACATGATTTGTCGCAATTTGTACCACCTGATGTGGGTTAGATTGTTTGGATTAGATTGAAGAGGGACCAGAGAGAGAAATCAGGTCACATTAAAAATAAATTATACATTTTGCTCTTTAACTGCCAATTTTCTTTTCTATCTGGTATTATACTCTCATTGGCTCTATATCCAATGCAACAGCTAGATACACTAGCTAGTGCTAGTGTATTGGTATGACCGGGGGCACGGGTGACAGACCGCAACAATGGTCAAAAATCTAATAGAAAAGTCACAGTCAACAAATAGGTCAGAAAGTTTATTTATGCATTTTACCTGTAGCGCTATTAGTCTTACACAGCAGCACCAAATACATGGGTCTTAATACACATGTGTGCAAAATGAAGGAGAGCTATGACACTCAACTTCGGCTATCAGAAATAATCAATATTTATATTACATATTAACAGAATTTAACTAACATTAAATTCACCTCAGGGCACCACCCTTGAAAAAGGGAAAAAGATAGCCAATTAAGTAATTCAGTCTAAAGGTTGCAACAGAGTTCTTGACTCGTATACAGTGACCTTAATACTTAATACACACAAACCACAAAGTAATCAAGTTCTGAAATACTGAGTGAAATACTTTATGATTCTGTATCATGATTATATTGAAGGGAGATTCTATTCCTGATCTAACGCTAAATTACTTTAGGTAATCTATAGCATCAACCCCAATATCACAGGAAAATTAACATTTCACCTGATGCTTCAGATAGCCAGGGGAGAATTTGCTCTGGAAGGGAGGAGGGAGACGTTTCTCCTGTGGGCCTGTTCTGGAGCTGTCGGGCCTCCTCGGATGTGCTTGTCCCCAGATGGCAACTGGGCTCGAGACGCCGGTCAGGCATTTCCGGACCAATCCCACGAAGCGATTTGGCTTGAATCGGAGGTTTTTTCTCTCTTTCTCTCTTTCTCTCTTTCTCTCTCTCTCTCTCCCTCTCCCTCTCTCAGCAGGGGAAGGAATTATGACATCTTCGCACCCCCCCACTTGGTTGGGGTGAATTTCACTGTTTCGTTAGCTATTAAACAAAACCAGACAGGCCATCTTTATCTTTATCTGGATTAGTGAATAGGTATAAACCATTCCTGTTGGTTCAGTTTCTATTTTACCTCAATCAAAATCAGAACATATTAAACTTCAGTACCTTTCAGAGGGTTAGTTAAACATAACATATTCATTAATATACATTTAATTAAGCCTGGCAAAGTCAGTTCCTTTGTTCTTGTGTCAAGAGTTCAGAGTGTTGAATCTTCAGCCCATATCCTGGAATGTGGGAGTATTAGGCTAGTTTACTACATACCTGTCGTAAATTGGGCAATTGTCACTTAGTTTCCCCTTAATGTCATCCCTGAGTCCGGGTGGGTCATTTTTTATTGTCCGGAGGTCATGCTGATAACATAATGTTTTGGGAAAATTCATCTTGAGTCTTAACAGAGACCATGGCTGTGCCACACTTTAGTGGATGTACATTCTTTTCCAATGACAGATGTAGAATTATTCATTATCTGGCTCCTTATCACACTACATACCCCACATTCTTTATTTAAACTTTACTGTTATTAAAACTGGACAGTCTTTCCAAACAGAGGTTAGCACAAAGACATTTGGAATAAAACCAGAAAAATAGCATGTTCAATGTGCTCCCAGTATTCAGGAAAGTGCCATAAAGATAAAGGACATTTCTCAATAAAAATAATTCTGTTTTATATTTTCCAGTTTTAGACATCTGTTTTTAAGCATGAATAGAGAACCTACAGCATAAGATAAGATAAACCTTTACTGATCCCCAGAGGGAAAATTCATTGCACCCTGCCAGATTAGGAGTTCCTGTTTCTCACCTATACGCCTCTTCTTCTTGAATGCACACATTCACAAACAGGCACACAAACATACACACAAAATAACATTGGTGGTTCTCGCTGACCTTTTATATGATATTAAAAATCTGTAAAAATATATCTTTGACAGTCTCTGACAGTGCTGTTAGGTTGTGTTAAACTGGTTGTGTAAGTGTCTCTGACATTGTGTCGACCCGCTGGCAAAGAGTAGTCCAAACTAGATCTTTTTTGACCACCTTTTAGATAATCTACATCACAGAGATATTATTGAGGTTGCAAAACACACACAGTCAAACGTGCCTCTCTGTTTCATAATGCTTCTCCTTTCTGCTTTGGGTTCCCATTGGTTATAATACTCCATTGTCTGGTATGTGTTATGGGTTCAGGGAGTGGCCAGTTTTCCTTTCATAACCAGAGTTAGAATAAAAAGTGCCTTTGGACCAGACTGAAAAGATACTAGTTTTGAATGCACGGAACCCAAAACTCCCACAATGTAAGTATTATTTTACTGTCCAGATTGTTTTAGACGACAATCATTGAATAGAAATTTCTAGGTGTATGAACTAAGCTCAAATGTTGTGTAAAAACTTGTTAAGTCTTAGTGCTGAGTGAAAACAACTATATGTTTCTCTCAGGATTTATCTTTCTGGGTTTGTTGGCTTTCTGCTGGTGCTAACAGCTGAGGCCAGAGTAGGGTAAGAAACCTGAATTTAATCCATATGTATCCCCGTTAGAGTTCTGCATTTGACCAAAATTTCATTACATTACATTACTACATTATTTTTTTTATTAGAAAACTGGAAGAGCTGTTACCTCCACAAGTAAAATTAGAAAATTACTAATCAGCTCATAAAGTAGATTGGTGGATATACGAGGAACTGAAGATACTAATCACATTTTTCATCCAGGCACAGATGATTACTGATGCCCTTCTATACCTCTTAATGACTGCATCTGTGCCTTTTTTAAAATAGTTTCCACTCTAATTACACAGAAACTCATCTCAGTTACACTTCTGTTCTGAGACAGAACAATGCCTGCTGTTTGATCGGATTTGTGAGACTGACGAATATGAGGTGAGTGTGTCTGAGCAAGAGAGAGACCTTTTCACATTCCAGGTGCAAGAAACTTTCAAAAAGCCCACCCCACCATGTTTGTTCATGTCCCTCAGGTCCGTCACTATGACTCTGTGAGATGGGTTTCAACTAATGAGACAAGCTTCTTCATGGACATTGCAGTAATGAGAGCATTCAGACGACTGTATGAATACATCACTGGTGCCAACAAGAATGGTGAGTACGTGTGTGCGCATCCACTTATTCATTTATGTTCTATGTAATCTTTTATTGAAACAGGTTGTCTCATTTTTAGGAGAGGCTTGTGCACAAATACACATACGGAATCAACCAATTTCCAACCAATTTCAAGTAGCATTCAAAGTTCTTGATTATAATGTTTTAAAGTCTTCAAAAGATGTAAGAGATTTTACTTTACTTTACTTTTTGTAACTCATTCACTTTGTAAGGAACAGTATTTAGAACCAGTTTTCCAATCTCTGTTTGAATATGTGGTACAGCTAAAATTAAAATGTCCTTTGACCTATAATTACTGTATTTAGTTGTAATCATAGAGCAGAGATAGTTTGGCAGTTTTATTGGATATTCAACTCAGAACATTTGATGTTTGTCCTATTTCTAAAAAACAGTTGTATTTTCTGAATGTTTACCTTCAGGAATGAAAATTCAAATGACAGCTCCTGTTGTTGTGAAAATTTCTGAAAGGAAATTTTGGGAAATGGGTGTCTACACAATGAGTTTCTTGCTGCCAGCTGAACATCAGATGAATGCCCCCAAACCTACTGATGATAAGGTATGCTTTTCTGACAAAACATGGCAAAAAAAAGAAACATCAGCCTTCCTTTAGTCATAATTTCCATGATCATGTTTAAATGTATTCTGTCTACCTTCATCTCTGGCAGATAATGAAACTTTGGTCTGACTTGCAGGTGTACATCCATGACATGCCAGATATGAAAGTGTATGTACAGAGCTACGGTGGATGGATGACGAGCCTCTCGGACACAAACAAAGCTAGCAGTCTGTCCTTTGCCCTTGACTCTGTTGATGCAGAATACAAAAAGGGCTTCCACTATGCTGTTGGATATAACAGGTAAACAAATCACCATCACTTTCTCAGTGATAATCAGAAAGAAAATCATTTAAAAAGCCTAAAGAAAAACATAGAAATAAATTATTGTGTGTGTGTGTGTGCCTGCATACGCATTTGTTTCTTGCAGTCCAATGACGCTGTTTAACAGGCACAATGAGGTGTGGTTTGTCGCTGAGGATGAGCCAGTGTGTTCCAGCAGTGAGGAGTTGGAGTCTTCTCCTGGCTCTTGAATATTGTGAGCCCTGTGCAATGACAACTTGACAGCAGACGGAGAGATGATGTGGCTGGATGTTGCTTCAAGTCACAATGTGTCATATAAATAACCTGCCAGACAGATTTGAAAAATGTTAATAGATTAGAATGAATTGAATACACCATGCACTACTTGTGACAATGGTGTTACACTAGCTTGCCTGATAGTTTTCTGTTATATTCAATAAAGTTACCCTTTTGCAGTGATTTCTTTTGGTTGTTCTTAACCCATCAAATGTCTCTTCTTTGGATCTATCCTAAAATGTGTCGAAAGCAGGTGGTTTAACAATATATGAAGCCTGCAGAAGATAATCCAGTCTCACTACAGGTTAGAACAATGTTACTCTACAATACCACCAGATGGCACTATTGAGTTCAAGAAAACCATTATTACCTTTGGAAAGAAGAGAGATAGTGTCAGAGGCTAAACAAACAGGCTAAAATATACTTATTTTATTGATGAATGTCATAATACCTTTACAAGCGAATGTGCAGGTGTCATAACCATGCACCCTTGAACTGCCCTATCACCTTGACGTCACTGTGAGCTTCATCAAATCAGCCTGTACAATTTGGGTTGCTGAATGGCACCTTATCATCACAAGCATTGGCAGGGAAGGTGGAACAATATAATCACAGTCTCTGATTTCACAAATTGTATAATATTGTATTATACTAAATGAAGCAAAGTTTTTGGATTTTACACTGGACTAAATTACCTACTTTACCTACTGTTTATAAAATAGTTAAAACTAGCTCCACTTAACCACCTACAACAGTAAAATGCTATTTACACATTGATGCATCAGTATCAACAATTATTTCATGTTTAACAACACTTAAAGGGACCAGATTTTTGCTGCACTAGTGCTTTCACTTTTGATACTTTAAGAGTTTACTCATAATGGAGTATTTTTATGTTGTTGTACTGGTACTTAAATGGTAAATGGAGTTTTACTTATATAGCACTTTTTAACCATTGAAACAGTTCCCAAAGCGCTGTAACAGTACTCTAAGCTTTTAACAGTAGTCTAATTCACCCAATCACACACCAATGGGGACACAGCTGCCATGCTGGCCTCCACCGGGGGCAATTTAGGGTTCAGTGTCTTGCCCAAGGACACTTCGACATGTGGACAGGAGGAGTCGGGATTGAACCACCAACCCTGGGGTTAATGGACAACCACACTACCCTCTGTGCCACAGCCGCCCCTTAAGTAAAGGACTTGTGCACTTCTTCCACCACTGCATAAACTCCAATTCTACAATATGTAATAATAATAACGCAGGGATTAACATGAAATCTGAATGGCTGTAATAATTGACTGTGATTAACAGCACTCTTTAGTGGACTCTTATCTTATCAGCTGAGCTCCAGGATGGCTCAATGATACTGGAGTGATTTCACTACAGGAACATTCCAGCAGGTGGATACCTGACTGTCTTTCATGGAGGGGCTGGTTGGCTGGCTAGCTTGCTGACTGACTGACTGGATAGGAGTGCCAGTCAGGAGAGGTTTTATGACACTCACTACAGATCGAAGTCCACTTGTGGGCCTCAGACAACCATCAGTCCACTGGGGCTGTTGGGCCTGCCTGCCGGCCTTTCTGTGGCACTCCTGCAGTATCTGTCCGGTTTCCTGATCTCTGCAACAATGAAGATCAGGCTGGACTGACTCTGAAGTCCCATCAGCCAGAATGGACCGACCTGGTTATCACCCACAGCAGCTCCAGGCTCTTGTCCACCACCCTGACAACTACCCAGAGGATCTGTTAACTTTGGAAGGATCATCAACATGTGAGTACAAGATAGGTAGCTAGTGCCCTTTTAGGCACTGGTTTCAGAAAATATTGTTTGAATTTGTACAGTGTTATAAAGGTATCCGTGTATATAACAGTGTCTGGAAATCTATTTTATGAAGTAGTGCAGAAATTGCATTGATAACGTCCATGTGGAAATCCACATTTACACAAGTAAAGGCATGAAAGAGGTTCATCGCTACCGATTTTCATTTGGGAGACTGTTTCCTGTAGAAGTCATAACCAGTGATTGCTGGGAATTATGTAAGGGCCATATCTGTGATCATAGTCAAGCAAATCAAGCTGCGTGAGGGATGGTCCTGTACTGCCCACTATTCTCTGCTCACAGCTGAGCGATAAACCTATTTAGATGACACACCTACATATCAGCAGCATAGCACTCAACCACTGAGTATTCTACAGTACTTTAACTCAAATCTGAGAGTATTTCTGTTGTCATTCCAGACATATTATTATTTAAGAATCTTTTTTTGTGGCTGAGTTGAGATATTACCTGTACTGATGCAAAAGAAAAGAAATACAAGACAGTGGGAAGTCCACTCACCTTTGGCATCTCTGTATTTTACTAAAAGTAAAGAAGAAATAGAAAGAAAATGAGAACAGGAAAGAAGGTTGGAGCAGGATTTGCTTTCTGGGAACATTTATGTGTTTTCAGTAGCTTGCCACATAACCATAACAATCTCCTTTGAATAACCAGCACTTGTTATCTCACCTTGTGCCACATTGGCCACCTTTAGTATCAGTGTCATACTGTACATTTGGACATTTAATGTGTAATTGTGTTGTCATTCTCCAGCTCAGGAGTTAAAGACAGAGCCAGACAGCAGACCAGAGTCAGAGGAGAGTTGTCCCATCTGTGGAGACAAAGTGTCAGGATACCACTATGGACTGCTCACTTGTGAAAGCTGCAAGGTAAGGGATAGAGTTTGGACAGTCCATGAAAAAGCATGTTTTCTCTAATGGTACCACAAGGCACTTTGGTGTTGTAGTATACACCAAATAGCCATAGTCAACTACTATAGAACTTAGACATATTATTTCTGTAACTATAATGATGTATATTTTATATTGTCACTCAGGACTGTCTTGTAAATGGCAGAGAATGAAGCAACAGGCTTATAGTCTCTCTCTCTCTGCAGGGCTTCTTTAAACGCTCAGTACAGAATAACAAGCATTACACCTGTGCAGAACAACAGAGCTGCCCCATGAACCTTTCACAGAGGAAACGTTGCCCTTCCTGCCGCTTCCAAAAGTGTTTGGCAGTGGGCATGAAGAGAGAAGGTACAGTAAATAGCTCCCACCCCCCACACAGAAACATACACGCATACGGTCATTACTTTGTAATTGTATTCTGCTCCATTGCAACATGCCTTGTGTTCAACAGACATGCATGTTCTTTTCTCCCATATGACTTATCTAAGAAGTAATAAATCTGTGCTGTAATGACCCAGATTACATATGTTGACTTTGTATGACTTTGAGCTAATCTGAGCCCTCAATATGAGTTGTCATATTATCAGTTTTCTAAACTAAATCATTTCTGGCAATGTCTGAAATCTTGTTGTAAAACCTTGATAATTTGTTTCATGTTCTGTCAACAGCGGTAAGAGCAGATCGTATGAGAGGTGGCAGGAATAAATTTGGCCCACTATACCGGCGGGAGAGGCAAATGAAACAGAAAAAGGAGTATCACCAGGCAAACACTGCTCCCTACAGGATGAAGATGGAAACTACCCAGACACACAGGCCCACAGCTCCAAATGACCTTCACCTAATGAGCAGCCACACAAGTGCCCCATTGTCCTCTGATGCTTTTCATCAGTCCCACATGTATCCCTCTGTTATGGGGCAGTCAGGTGTTCCCATGCCTCTGGACTGCAATCTGAACACAGACAGGGTGCTCACTCCTCCATCCATGCCCTACCCTGGACTGTACCACCGCACCTTCTCTGGATACCTCCAGGAGAAAGGAGAAATGCCTTTAAGCTACAGCTCGGCTCCCGCAAACTATCCATTGCACCCAATTCCGAACAATTCATTCACTCCAAGAAGCACACCAGCATCATCCCCACGCTCACCACCACGCTCAACCACCCTTCTCTCCCAGGCTCCCATGCAAACTCCAGACACCCCCTCATCGGCCACTCTGACACAAAACTTCCTGAGCCAGCTCCTGGAGGGAGAGCAGGATGAGAACCAGCTGTGTACCAAGGTCCTTGCCAGTCTGCAGAGAGAACAGGCCTACAGAGGCAAACATGACCGCCTAAATACATTCAGCATCATGTGCAAAATGGCTGACCAGACTCTGTTTGGGCTTGTGGAGTGGGCCAGGAACAGTGCACTCTTCAAGGAGCTCAAGGTGATAAATCATGAAATTTTAGTTACATAAACCTTTTTTCTAGTAGAAATTTCTAATTAGCTGTGTGAGTGGACCTAGGGCATTTATTATTTTCTATGTGTTGCGTGCTTGCTGGAGGTCAAAGATCATAGCCTTTGATTTGCAACTACATCAGATACATTTTTTATGATTCCTACAGGTGGAGGACCAGATGATCCTCCTGCAGAGCTGTTGGAGTGAGCTGCTGGTCCTGGATCACCTCTGTAGACAGGTGACTTACAGCAAAGAGGGCTGCATATATCTGGTCACAGGACAACAGGTAAAGTTTGACGTTAACTACTCAAAATGCTTAATTCTTATGATAATCAAAAATGTCTTTGGATATGACATTATGTGTTGTTTTTGATTGCACAGAAACTTTCTCTTATTCTGATGCAGATTGAGGTGTCGACCATCATCTCACAGGCAGGAGTGACACTGAGTGGCCTGGTATCAAGGACCCAGGATCTGGTGTCCAAACTGAAGGCACTCCAGTTAGACAGACATGAGTTTGTCTGTCTCAAATACTTGGTGCTATTCAACCCTGGTGAGCTTTTCCTTTAAAACTCCAGTTAGATTAGACCTTTTATAGAAGATACAAATCAGATCAGATGTAGCTCTTTGATCAACTTTGAACTTGGAGTTGCGCATTTTTATTTTCATGATACTGTGATGCATACAGGTTCTGTTGGCGTTGAGCGGGTTTGCATGTATGTATTATGTGTTGATGATGAATGTGCCATGTACCTTCTTCCTTATATAGATGTGAAGTCAGTGCTGAGCCGCAGGCAGGTGGAGCAGACTCAAGAGAGGGTGAACAGGGCCCTGATGGAGCACACCCAAAGCAGTCATCCAGGACACTCTGACAAGTTCGGCCAGCTGCTTCTCCGGCTGCCTGAAGTACGCAGCATTAGTTTGCTGGTTGAGGAGTATTTGTACCAGCGCCATCTTCTGGGTGATTTGCCCTGCAACTCTCTACTCACTGAGATGCTGCACACCAAGCACAGCTGAGAAGATGCTGCTGTATCTGGTGAAACAAGAGTGGCACAACCTGAGTTTGCTACTGTGAATTTTTTGCACCTCCTTTTTTGGCCTTTCAGACCCAACTGTGTTCTTTACTATTGATGATGGTTGCAAAAAGTCAACAGGCATGCTCAAACAGCCCTTAATGCTTCAATCACAGAAGTGATCCAAGATCAGCAATGAATATTTACTAAACCTGTGTCATGTTTCGCCCAAGTACCCATTATGAACAGTATTACCACAGCCAAACATGCCAATAAATGTTTTTTTTCTGTCTGTATTGTTAAGACAGATTTAAGGTCCAAATATTAGCATGGTCTTTTTTAACAAGCAGGAATAGCTTAATTGTGTAAAGAAAAAACAAAAATGCATCATTGAATAAAAAAATTTGGTTTTTGCATATGCCTAAGTGAATTAACTCAAGTGTGTATCAACATTACAACTGTCACTTTCTCAAAACAGTTCAAGTGCATCTATTCAAAATTCTAATAAACAATGCAAATGGAAAAATAAAGATGGGAATGAAAAAACATAAATGACGATGATTTAAAAAGGATTTTTATTTTTCTGGTCCAGTTGCCAAGGATAATCAATTTATGAAATGAACATCAATATACATAATGTGCTGGCACAGATTCAAACAGAAGCGAAAGAAAACAACATAAATGTTATGACGTCTATGAAATGAATGAGTGACTTACTATTTTAAGCAAAAAAGACATTAAGTAGAACTTGAAACTAAACATCAAATGCACCATCTAATGCAAACCAAATAAATACACCTCTGGGTGATGTGGGGATTTCTAGGGGAGAATTGCACAAAATCAAAATATAGTGTTTAACTACCACATACTACTCTTTACAAACACATAAATACAAACATCCACCAATTCCATATGCACTCCTCCACTCACACTTTTAATCAATCTTACCATTTGTCCTAAATGCTGCGCGACATTTTTTTTCACATTCAAACAACACATTTGTTAGAGGCAGTCAGTGATTTGAAAAAAGGACAGCTGCAGCTGCTGTAGTGCTTAAGACTGCAAAGGAAGGGAAGAAGGCCAATTTCCCACAGATTTGTGGTGATATTGACCTGATCAGAAGCAACTGCAGGGTCAAGTGTTTTTCCTAATAGCATGGACACACTGGCAAAAAAACAAAAAAGCAGTTTGGCATTTTACATTCCCCAGTTATACATGAAGGAGTCTCTAGAGACTGTGTGGGGAAGATGAGGGCTGTTACAGTCCGGAATGATCCTTCATTAAGAAACCTACTGTTTATATGCAGGGACACACAAACAGGGAATCATATAATAGGAAACAGACTCCTAGTGACCTAAAGGATTTATTAATCCCTAGACAAAATGTTTCAGCAATTTTCAGCTGTTTGACAATTTCTATTCATTCTCATTCACTCGTTCTCATTTTAAACATACATCTCACTAATGTTTAAGCAGCAGGCTAGCTTATTCTTAGCTTTACAAAAGGTCAACTTACTTTTTACAAATCATTGTCAAAAAATTCAAAGTAATCAGCATTCAGTATATATTAAATCAGCATTGATTATCGTTTTCACACAGAGCTGTATCCAAGTAACGATAAACATGATAAAGCCCTCCTTCATGTTTCCAGTATTGTTTTTCAAGATAAGCTCATAACATTTCAATTCATCACATGTTGAAAAGGAAAAAGCAAGTTAAGAGGAAAAAGTCACATGAATTTCATTCTTTTTTCAGCTCTCAAAGGCTGAAGCGATTTGTCCAGCAAAAACATGTCAAAATAGTATAAAAAAAAACATCCAGATGTCTACAGCTGAAGGACAGTTGGAATGGAGTGGAACGCGCGACCTATGGGGGCACAGGCAGTTTCTAGGTGTGCAAGTAGCAACAGTAGCAACCACCAGTGCAGCCCACAGAGGAACTACCCACTGCGGTATATTCTGGTCCTGACCAACCAGTGAAAACACCCCTGAATGGAATGAGTGGTTAGTACGGGCCCTACATTCATATGAGAGCAGTGCTACCTGCTATTAATCTTCAGCTGAGATCTGTCAGAACTGAGAGCTGAGACACTTTTCTCAGTAGACTGGAGAGAGAGAGAGTGAGCCCTGGAAGAAGAAAAGGCAGCAAAAGGAAAAGCAAGCAGAATTGAGAGGGACGGGAACTACTCTGGCCCAAAATACTGTTGTGCAGGCAAAGGCAGTGTGGTTGTCCCCTCTTTTTCTTACCTAAGAGTCGCAAAAATGACTCCGGGGGCAGGGTAAGGCAAGGCATGAGGAGGCAGGGTGCAAGGTACAGAGAATTCTTCATCCTGACAGAATCAGTCGCATTACATTTTACAATCTAGGTAGACCAGGCAGAGCTAATCAGAAGCTCTCAAGAGAGAAACTATTGTAACTACATTGGCTGAATGAGTGAATGATTGGCCCTTTCTCTTGGCATGTAGACTTGACTGGAGTATTCTCAGGGTCCAGGTTTATAGCTGGCCAAAAACCTAATCAGTCATGCTGTCCACTGCTAGTCTAACTGGGTAATGAACAATCTCAAGTGCCTCACTGGCCAAAATAGAGGACAATAGGAGTCAAGGTGGGAGTTGGATCCCTGAATGATGACATCTCTACCCATCTTAGGTATGTCTTTATTTGGGCGTGCCAAGCTTCTTGGGAGTTCCTGGGCGCTTTTGCCAAAAGTGACCAGGGATGGTGAAGGCGTCAACACTCATGGACATGGTTTTGGACGGGATGACAGTGAACTGCTTGCGGTCAGAGCTGTACTTGTAAATGGACTCAACCATCTCAGGTGCGATGATCCGGGGGCCAATGCCAGTAAGCCGTACCATCTCCTCAGTTTCAGGGTTCATGGTGTAAACTGCTCTGAACTGGCAGCTGGTATCTCTGAAGAGAATGAGGAAATGGTTGGCTGTGCTCTTCTCCATATCCTGAAGAGGCAGAGATAGAAAAAGACAAAGAAATCACATTCACTTGTAGCCTAGTTAGGGTGGACTGCTTTGTTGGACTCTGACACAGCAGTGTAGCTTACCTCTACAATCTTGTTTTTCTGTGGTTCATTGACCTTGCCGGCCAGGCAGCAGCGTGTGATAGCATTATGGATGATGAACTTGTTGGACTTAAAGCTAGGCTCCTTGTACAGCTTTGGTCCTGCAAGACATGGCATTTCCAAATGTCATTAACCCATGCTCACAATGTGCACTGGATTAATTTTTTATAATCTCTCAGTTTGGAACATATCACTGACCTGTGTATTCCGGGATTGAGGCAGGGGAGGAAATAGTCGAACCATTCTCCCAGTCCTTCTCTCCATTCTGAGCACTCATTCGTCTGGTGCCTGGTGACATCAGCCGGGAGGGAGAGTGTGAACGGCTAGAGGGAGTCAAAAAAAAACAAAAAAAAACAAAAAAAAACAAAAAAAACAAAGAGTTTAGTGAGGAAAGTCAGTTACAGATCTTGAGGCTGTGTGTACATGTTACATGCACCTTTGCCCCTGAAAACACTGATAACAGCTACCACTGTTCATTTTACTCCACTGAATCATAGTTAATCTCATATAATGATATCAATATTCTAATAAAATATTGCCCAGCTCTACTTTATTATAGGAAATTTACCAACATGGTGCAAAAGACATTTTTTATTTCTCTGGGATTTAAAATAATCTCGAAAATGTTTTAGGCTTAATTATGTGCCTGTCACTTTCCAAGCATTTATTAAGAAAATGCAAGCCACTGTAACTGCGGAGGTGGTCACTGTACCTGGGAGACTTCCTGACAGTCAGGCCTCCAGAGTCATTAGCCATGGAGGACAGGTTCATCGTAGAGTGGGAGTACACTTTGTTAAGCTTGGTGCCTAGAAGGAGAAAAAGAGGGATGGAAAAATAAATTATATTGAGAAACCAAATACACGTATGTAGGAAGAGGGCATACAAAGACTAAGAACAGTGTCTATAAACGTCAGAACTATTTACCCATGAAACCCTTGACAGGGCTATGAGAGAGGACGGAGTCATCTCTAAACACAGTCTTGGGTCTCTGCTTCTTGACACCGCGAACTGTGGTGGGTTTCTGCCTCAGCACCTTGTCCAAGTCTTCCATAATCTTCAGCTGGTGTCTCCTCTCATACTCCTGCTTAGTGAAGTCTCCTCTACGCTGGGGTGTCCCCTCTACTGGTGGGGTGCGTGATGCTGGAGGGGTTCCTGGGGTCTGGGGTCTGTCCTCACTCTTATTCCCCCAGCCCTCGATGATCATCCACTGAGGTTTGCTAAAAGTACAGGACGATAATGTGTAAAACTTTCAATGTGTGACATTGTAAAACCAATGATAAAACATGAGGAGACTGATGTATCAGACAAGTAATGGCAACAATAAATCCCAATCATCAGTTATATGCTGCAAAAACTTCAGTAATCTAATCTACAGTAATCTTCATACTTTACAAACCTGAGCAATTTTAATGTGATATATTAAATGCTACACTCTTCATTTGGTTATTAATGCAGGTATTTGAATAAAAAAAGAGTCTCACTTTGATTCTTTTTCTTTTTCCTGCTCAAGTTTGCGTCTTTTCATCTCTTCTGCTCTCTTCTGCTGTTTCTCCAGCAAAGCTGCTCTTCGCTGGGCCATCTCATCCTCCGGTCGCTCCTTGTCATCCTAATAATAAAAACAGAAATTAAAAAAGGCATGAATGAACTGACCTTACAAAAACAGCATTTTTAGAATGGCACATACAGTAATAATAATCAGTCACCTACCTTGAAAAAGAAACCAACGCCTCCTTTTGCCTCCAGCTCTGTCCGGTCACTCATCGAGTCAGAGAAAGCATCAGGTACTTGGTCATCCTCCTCCATATCTCCTCGCAGAGCAGACAACGAGATCTCTATCAAGCTACTGCGTTTACCATTCAACATCCCTGCAGGGACATCACTCTCGAAGGAGCACTCTGATGCGGCACCAGAGCTGCAGCCCCCACCTACAAGCCCTTCCTTCTTAGCTGAAGGACCATGCAAGGGCTCGGCCTCCAGGTCCATGCTAAATATACTATTATTGTCATTAAAGCCGACCTCTGACAGGCTGTCATCTGCAGCAGGACGTGAAGTCAGGTTAGGAGTTGGTATAGGGGTCAGTGTAGGCGTGGGGACAGGAGTTGGTCCAGATGAGCACAGCTCATCCAGGTTTTCAGAGTCACCAATGGAGAATGAGGATGAAGTCTGGACTTGGGATTGCCAGGGATTTACACGTCGAAGGTGGGGGATGCGGTCCACGTTTTGAGGTGGATTAAGAACCCTCGACAGGGTTGGGACCTTAATGTCCAAGGGACGACTCTGTTGGTGGTGTTTGGGGCTTTTAGGGGGCACAGATTGGGCTCTACGATGGACCTGAGGAGATTTAGGAGGAGTGGTGTGGTTTGTGATTTTGCGAGATGGAGACGGAGAGGAGGAGGCTGAATTGAAATCTCGGGTGGATTCTCGCGGCAGGCGTGCAGGGGGAGGGGCTGGGGTGGAGGTTTTAGGGCTGGCTGGAATGACCCAGGATTTGTTGCTGGAAGCTGGAGCTTTCTTGTTGATTAGCTGGTTCTGCTGCTCAGTAAGCCGCTGCATGTCACTTTGCAGGGAGGAAAGAGCTGCAGTCAGCTTGGATACAGCATTGTTATAGTCCCCTAGTGGAGCAACCATTTTCTCACCAGGTGTCCCAGAGCCCTTCTCTCCTGGTGTACCTGCCTTTTCTTTGGAGTGACTGACCTGTTTGTTAGGCACAAGTCCTCCTTTGACATTACCCTCATCCTCCACTGAGGGGCGCTGTTCATCTTGTTCCTGCTGCTCTTCCTCTTCCATTCGAGCTAGTCTTTCTTCCAGTATCAAGCGAGACAGGTCTTCCTCTGTGGATGAGGTGCTGACCTGGCCATCCCCACCTTCCCCCGCGCCTTCATCCTCACGCTGCTCCTTCTTTAACTGCAGAAAGGCACTCTTCCCCAGTCTTTGCCGGTGCTTTGCAAAAATTGCCTCAATGCGTTTCTTCTGGGCTTCAATAGCCTTGCGCTTTTCTTCGAGCCGAACCCCCAGCTCAGACATCTCATTATTGAGTTGTGGGCTCTTGGTGGGGCTTTCTTCAGACTTTTGTGCCCACGTGGTCATCTGAGGAGAAGAGGGGTCACTGGCTTTGGGAGAATCCATAATCTGCTTCTTTTTGCGTTCTGCAAAACTAGTCATCTTCACACCACTGTCAGACACCTCTTTTCCATGGCCTCTAGCAGAGTGTGCACCAGCCAGTGTAGTTGGAGTGGACTGGGCCTTAGGCAGGTCTTCTGATGCATCAGAGTCCACACTGCCGTCTCTCAAGACCGAATCATCATCTCGTGAACATTCAGAGGTGTTTCTGATGCGAGTGGGCTCCCTGGATTCTCCCGTGGGCCGGTACATCATTCCTGAGCGTGTAGGGGCAGAGCAGCTGATGGGAACTAAGTTGCTGTTATGTCTAGAACTAGCAGGGTCATCAGGAGAATGGAGGTAGAAGCCATCAGGAGCACCATCGGGGTGTAAACGAGGCTCCATCTTGCTCTCGTTGTGGATAATTTGGAGAGCCTCTTCAATGGTAGGTAGCTCTCCTGTTTCACTCGCAGCAAGGCCGTTCTCCTCTGCCAATCTTGGAATACTGGGAGTCTGGGTGGCCCAGGAAGCTCTCTGTGGACCATTGGGGCCAGGGGGTTTGCTCAGCAAATGGCTGAGGTCTTCGGGAGGGGTGTAGGGCACCCGGGTCATGTTTTGGCCTGCTGGGTTGAGTTGGTCTGAGCTCACAGAGCGGGTTATCACAGGGTTGCCCATCACAATGTCTACATCACTGTCCAGGCCAAAAGGAATGCTGAAGGATACTGCTGACAAGGGGCGGCTAAAAAAAAAAAAAAATTGTATAAGTACAATAAAGACAAGTAAAAAAAGACTGTGTTTAAATGGTACCGAATATATGGGTCCTACCTGAGAGGTTTCTTGCTCCATGTTTTTCCAACTCCTTCTATATGAGACATTGAGGTAGACTGAGTCAAAGACCCTGAGTACAATGGGACACACACACAGACAAGTAAAGGCATGCACACCACACATGGATGCACAAATCAAGCAAGCAATAGTTTCAAATATCCATAAAAATAAGAAAACAAGACTATCATACAACATGAAACACAACTAAAAGACAAACAAGGATTGAGGGAAATAGGTGAATCACATTGTAAAATGATAGAAATATAAAAAACACCGTAGCTTGATGTAATGATGACAGGACAGAGTCTTAATCTTACCTGACACAGGAGAGGAGATGGGGAGGAAAGGCTTCTTGAAGATAGAAGGGGAAGAACTGTAAGGCAGAGAAGCAACATTTCGGTTCAAAGAAGTGCTTCATCCACATAATATGCCAGACTGCTACAAAAACAAAATCATATTCAGACAGCTTCTGTACCTGTTACCACTCAAGCTACTTGGTGTTACTGATCCATCTAAAAAAAAGAAAATCCCCAATAAGACTTACAGATATTCAATGTTATGATCTTACTAGTGGGATCAAACAGGACCACCAAATAGGTGACACTTACCTAACGTGTCTATTGGCTGAACAAATTCTGGCCTTCGTACTTCAAACCAGCTAAGCAGTTCTGCTAGGAAGCTCAGCAAGTTGAGCTAAACAAGCCACACAGAATAAATAAGGCATTAAGAAGACAAAACAGTACTCAACATATTTGTTAATGTGCCAATCAGTCGATTAATGATCAAGAGTGTAAATGTAAGTACCTGAAGCTCCTGTGGTGTGTACAGCATGTCCTCCAGTGCCAAGTGACAGCAACTCTTCAGACAGCTGTCACAGAATTCATGGATGAACTGCAGGTTGTACAGGCTGTCTGCTACAGACATGGACTCCTTCATACAAACATCTTACAGAGAGGAAAAACTGTTAAACTAACAAACAAACTAAGTACTAAAAAGCTGTTTGTGATTACAATGTTTGTTGGTACCTTCAAGTCTTAGCAGGCCAGGGCAATAGTAATGTATGACTGCAGCAACAGCACAACCACTGGACAGGTCTTTGACTTTATTCACCACTGGAAAGATAGGCTTTTGTTTGGAGTGAATTTTATCCTTTCTGTAGCGGAGCTAAAAACAACAAGAAGCAAAACAAGACAATCAGATACTGCAGTGTGACCTTCATGGTACTTTGTAAATGTACATATGTAAAATATCTTACATATTAGTTAATGTTAAAACCATCATCAAAGTCAGGGTTTTCCAAACATGGGTGGATACTATAAAGTCTATATGCACTGTGATACATAACAGAAACGAATTGAAGTATGAATGCAAGAAAAGATAACAAATAAAGGTCACGCTAATGTGTGTAAGAGAGAGCTTAGGTGAACAAATGACAAATGGGAGTGACTTAATCAGAGCAGAAAGGAGGAAGGTTTTGTCAGGAGAAAGTGGAACAAGTGAGTGTCTCAGAAGGCAAGAGAGAGAGAAAATGTTTCAGGTACAAATACAGTACAAAGACAATCAGCCCACTGTCAGCAGGGACTCAAGTCAGCTGACTAGAAGCCTGGCCCCATAGCCACACACAAACACACACCTCTGTTACACAGAGGACCAGAGGAACCGGTTGTACATGGCCTGCTTGAGTACTGATTGTGATTCATGCACCACTCGTGTGCCAACAAACAATGCCTTTCGCGCCCTGCACTGCCCCGCCCTATGACATTAATGCTATGACGTGCAATTTAATGCAGACACGGATGTGATGCACACTAGCATTCTCACACCAGCATATGGAGAAAAAAAAAAAAAAAACACACCTGACCATCAGATATTTGCTGATAAATTTGATGAAGACACTTGAGGGATGGAGGGACAGGGGGAGGGAGCAGAGGGAAGGAGAGAACTTACAGGAACAAGTTTCCAGTACCAGCGAGTAGGACACTGTCAGAGAGGAGGAGGGACAGGAAATAGAGAAAAACAGGGAAATGGAGAACAGGAGCACAAGGAGAGGTATTAAGCCTACAGTGGAAGAACTAGACAAACAAGATAAAGGGTTGTGACGACGATACTTTCTTGAAATGACAAGACAACCTTGTTGACAAAGCAATGACGCCACCCTTAGTTTTATTGTGTCAACCAGTACTGGTTGTGCTTTTAGAGCATGAGTGTGTAAAGGCCTACAAGCGCAGCAGAACCAACAGTATGAGCTTAATCCACAGCACTTCGGTTGTTTTTTTTATAGCACTAAGTGCATAATCCTAGACAGATTATCATGTATGTTTGGATATAATGATGTGTGACAAGAGACAGAAATACACTGGATGTGTAATGCAACACTCACAGAAGGCTGAACAGGTTCGGGCTCTGTAATGGCCTGAGACGTGTCACTCTGGACTCCTTCAGTACGTTCTCTCAACTTCTGGTTTAACTGAGAGCATACCAAGAAGACGAAATAGTTAACACACATAAATCACTGATCTATAGTATACTGTGTGTTGTCACCCTTTTCAGACATAGTGGGTTAAAGAATTACAGCATCCTTATTTCTGTAGCTAAACAGACATTGGATAATTTTCAACAGAGTTCTTCGGAAGATCAAAGTCGGAACAGTGTGTAATTTTTGACAGGATACAATAAAGATGTGTGATGTCTCTGGCTTGGTCCTTACCCCATTAACCCAATGAAGCAGTGCATCCTCCCAGCTGGAGGCTCCACCCAGTAGCTCGGCAGAACCACATGTCTTCACTGCAGTCACCGTCTCCATGGCTCCCATGGCCATCAGGGCATCTATCACTGCCAGGTGAGCGCTCTGCACCAATCACATGGGAGAAGGAAGAAGAAGTGTCAGAGATGGGGCCATTCACAGCAAAGGCCAGAGAGCCCAAACAGCATCAGTCAATAACAGCTAACACAATAATGCTGGACACTGACATTTCTACTGCTATAGCAGGGCACCACGTACTGCAGAACTGAGATCACCTCTAACTGCGGCAGCACTACCATTATTTATCTGTAGCACCCTCTAGAGGTCACCAGAAGCCAGCTGTGAGTCAGCAGAAACACTGTCAAGTTTTCAGCAAGCATACACACACAGCAGTAGATATGGGTGAACTTTGGACCCATGTTTGTTTGTACAATCATTAAAATAGCCAATGGACCTGTAATATGAGAACATGTGCGTCCCGGGACTGTCATTCCTCAGCTGCTTTACCTTTATTTGCCTTCTCTTCAGCATGATTCCCTTCTCTTTTGCGCAGTGAAATTTCTGTATGACTCATGTTTAACAGACTACAGGATAAAATGAGGTGTTGTAACTAGATCACCAGGAAGCAAAACAATGAACAGCATTCTCTGTAAGTAACAGGTGTTCCATGTCTTGCCATTTTGGTATATGAATGTGTTTTTGTCAGACAACATAATGGATATAAAATCTACTTCAGATATTGTTTTTCTCCACACAAATACAACAATAAAACAATAACACTCTTGCTTACACATATTTGACATTCCCAAGCATTTGTACAGACATAAGTGTATTTCTTTGAGAGGCCATTACAGAGCCCTTTCTAATGGCCAGAGTCCATTAAAATGCCCCACCAACATAATCAGCTCAGTCAGAGAGAGCGACTTAACTCTATAAACCTGTTAGCTCATTAGAAGTTGTGCTCCGTTTGTGCCATGGAGCTACAACCAACCATACATGTGTAACCTCCGTATTGCTAGAAATGATTAAGATATTTGAACCATTTTAAGCACATTTAATTCAAGCAGATAATTGGCAAATAAATACATTCTCAGGTTTATTCACAATAAATCAAGCACTCCTGTCATCAAGATGACCACAGTAGCTGGTAAAGGCTGGTAAGTTCCTTCTAGTTTTGGAAAGCCGGGACCATAACTCATTAACAAAGCCAGGACTNTTTATTCTATAACCAACTCTTCCTCCTTATCCAGTAAATTTATTTAAAGCATGATCCTTCTATCTTTGTCTCCTCTGTCTGTATCAGCAGTACTGAAGCCCCTCTCTCCTCACTATTGGCTAACTGCAACAACCTCCATGTTATATTAATTAATTCAGGCCAACAGAGAGGACAGACAGGTCACAAACAACACATTCCTGTCATGGGGCCACCTCCTTCAATCTCCAATCTTCTGTTTTGAGCCTAATCTGTGCAAATCAGTGCCTGTTCCCTTTTACTACTTACAAATTCCACTTCAGAGGCCAGACATTCCTACTCTAACCTCTTACGTTGCCCCAGATGAGGGCTGGTGGCAGTCCAGCTGCATGCATGAGCCCTGTCTGCATGTCTGCCTACTCAACCCTGATGTAAAGTGCTGACCTGGGCAGACCCGATGCTGGGGCGGGCATGGTGGGCTATGCCAGCACAGGCTTGTCAGATAGCATTGGGCCAAGCTTTCTGGATGTACTGCAGTCAGTCACTGGGAGCTGTGTGGCCCTGGCTGGCCTGCCTTACCACCACTGTTGCCAGGACTAGGGATGCTGCTTGTGTGTCTGTGACATGACTTGTCTGTTAGTGGAAATGTCTGCAGTACAGAAGGGGGCAAATGGCCGGATAACAGGAACTAGGACTTCTCAGGGCTAGCCACAATCTGACTGATCCAGAGCACTATTACTTAGCAGGGATAATTGAAACACGGTAGGGCTGGGCACAAATTTAATTACATCATATATCAACTTTCATGATGATTATATGAATATGTTGTAATTTTGCAAAATGTTGTAATCCAAAATAATGATCCTGAGCATATTTAAGTTATTGTTTTGCATGTGTGAAGAGTTCTGTCTGATGAAACAGACAAAACTCAGTCATTGTATTAAACATCTATTGGATTATTTTTATGTGTGACTTTGCATAAATTTGCCATATTGTGATATACACTCCCTGGCCACAATCTAATGCAACCTAGTCCAACAGCTCTGCCGCATATTCTACCTTTACGATGCTTATAATGGCCAGTTTTTCTACCTTCTCCATCCCTCCATCATCTATATCCACTTATCCTCAGAGGGTTGCAGGGGACTGGAGCCGATCCCAGCTGACATTGGGCAAGAAGCAGGGTACACCCTGGACAGGTTGCCAGTCAATCACAGGGCTGACAACCATTAATGCTTACAGTCACACCTACGGGCAATTTAGAGTCGTCAGTTTACCCAACCTGCATGTCTTTGGATTGTGGGAGGAAGCCGGTGTACCCGGAGAGAACCCATGCAGGCACGTGGAGAACATGCAAACTATAATGCAGTCCCAGTTCAACACCACTGCAAACTACAACTTCAATAAAAAAAAACACATAGTTAAATTAATACTTCCATGATAGTGTCAATAATAACAGAACATCATTATATTTGTAAAGGTAGAATTTATGGCTGAGCCGTTGGATTGGATTGCATTCGATTTTACGAGTGTAAAGCAGCCACTGAGTGTATAGCAATATAAAAAACACTCTTACTGATATTGTGAAATTGATTTGAACTATTTTTGTTCTCAGGTCTCTATGAGGCCTGAGAACAAAAGAACCAGACCGCTTCTAAATTCTGCCTGTAGCTGTGTTTCAAACACTCCATATGAAAATGAAGTGATTTAAGGTAGTAACATATTTTTGCATTTAGCCACAAAGTGTAATCATAGGTTGGAGCTATTGTTACAGTGTGAAAGGAGACAGGATGACTGAGAGAAAAAGTCCAACCTCGTGAAAGTGGCCAACCCTGTTGTCATGCTGTACAGTAGTTATTCAGAGGAGAGAGTAGAGAGTAATTCAAGACAAAAAGTGCAGCATGAAAAGGGAAGAAGGGGGGTTGCTAGTGGATTTCCCATTGCAGACCCAGGAGAGCTCGCTAAGCTAAATCACAAGTCTCCCTAATGAGAGGGGAGAGAGGAGCAACTCATGAACACAGAGCCTGCCAGGTCACCATAACAACCAACCAGATGACCCACAATGCATCTCAACTCAAGCCTGAGCACAGCAGCTCCATGCCCTTGGCTTAACACCAGCTCTCTGCTCGGAAACATCCAGCCAGCAAACAGTTAGCACCCCTCAAACCGATGTAACATAGAGAGGAAAAATTAATACCCATCATCTAACCCCATCAACATGAAATCTTTATGGCTCTATTTGGCAAATCTGCTTGCATAATTGTGTCAACAACTGAGTCAAACAAAGATTGCAAAGGCATCTTGTAGATTATTCAGTGAGATTATTATGAGGGCAAAATCTGATTACCGGTATGTCTGAAATATGACTTAACCCCTCCCCCCACCCTGCCTGGTGCCTACTGAGGGGGAGACAAACAGGGGGATCAGACAGGTCTGGGGCCCACCAGAGGATTTTAGACAGGAGGTTCTCTCAAAGCAAATGGTTATATAAACACTGATATGTATATGAACTGTATGCTTAAGCAAGGAAAATCAGTCTAGAATAGCTTTACACCAAACTTGTTTAACATATGGTAGATAATATAATTACTACTCCAAATTAGTTTCTCATCAGCGAAGGCCCAAACAAATGGTGTAAGATGATGGTTAGCGTTTCTGATAGTCTGCCACTTCTATTTACACTAAGCTCCTGACTGATGCTCACTTGACCAGAAACCTGCCAACACAGCAGTATGATTTAAGACATAGTGTGAGCGCCTATCCAAAACCAACAGCGGACCAGGAATAGGGTTAGCTGCATTATGGCTACATGACTTACTTCGTCACTGTGAGAACAAATGCTTAGCCACTATCTCTAGTGTAATCAAAATGTATGTATGTTTGAAATGGATAATTATGATTATATATTCTACTGTCTCAACCAACAATAAATGTAACAAATTAGTTTAATGTTGTGAGGCATGTTAGGTGCATGGTGAGTCAGTGGTCATCTCTGGCGTATCATCCAATCGTGGATGATGACGTTCAGTCTGCATGGCAGATTATCTCTAATCTGGGCTGGGCCACCACCAGAAGGACAGTTACCAGTGGGACACACACAAACACACACACATACAGCAAGTAGGGGATGGAGGCTCCATTGCTGAGCCCCAAAAATGAGCCATCTACAAAGCTTTCCTTTCAGAATAACACTGGCCTGGAAAGACGCTGGTGCTAGCTTGGGTTGCGGGAGTTGTGCTATTGACTTACTGTTACTTCAGACCCTCAGCACACACTCTCAAAGTACGGCAAAAGCATATGCATCAATACTTATCTAAGTGTTTAATTAACCAAATAAATGTACCTAGGTTTAAAGTTGTGACAACTATCACAAGGTTATATCAATTAATTATTTCATTTTAGACCTGACCCTCTCCTATTACATATAATTCAGAAGAAAATGGGACACACTTTCTACTTGTCCCAGATCACACAGCTCACACCATCAGTTTTCTTCCTAAATACTTTTGAATCTTACTATTAACTAAAACATTTCAAAGTCTAGAAGCAGGGACAAACAGCAAATCCTTCTTCATCCTGTAACAGCAATGTACAGTTTGATGAGGAGAATGATTACTGTAGTTCAATTTTATATGTTAGGTGAGCTATGATGTGTCTGGTTTTGCCCTACTTTGATCATAGCAGCGACTGTGTAGTTTTATAGAGAGCAGGTCACTGGCGCTCTGTACTGATGCAGGTGCAGCAACCCAAGCCAGTACAAGCATCTTTATGGGTTAGGGTTAACCTACATCCTTGGATTTATACATGAGCCAAATTTCACTATTATCAGCAATGAACAGCAAAGATGTAAAATGTGTTATGTATCAATAAAGTGAAAAGTCATCAATAGTTGACATGGCAGATTAACTGGCAGTAGTGTTAATTTGTCAGCGACAAGCATGACTCAACACACTGTACATGCAACACATGTTATCCTCTGGTCTGACACAGATATGTGAAGCTTCAGTATACAGCAGTGCTGTAGCAGATTGCTGCTACTCCAAAGCCATTTACTGGCCAAGACCCACATTGATGCTCCATCCTTCTAATGCTGCTGCAGCATGACCCACTTTCTTTGCTTGCCACACTGTAGCTACACAGTGCCAGTCAGCGGCGGAGAAGCTCAGAGAGCTGCCTAGGGCCAAGCAGCGACTGGAAAGCTCATATTCCAAAGTAGCAAACAGCAAATGCAGCATCAACAGTAACAGCCAAAGGGGAGAAGAAAATTTTTTTTTAATGATTGGGATTTACAGCTGAGATGGTCCATGGTCTGGCCTGGAAACATTGCCCAGAATTGAGACGCACGCAAGCAGAAAAATTCATTCAATTACAGCAACAACATGCATGGAAGAGATCTACTGGGACCATTATTGCTGGTGCAGACCTCTAGTAGGAGGACTATAATGACCTCACATTCAGTGCAAGACGAAGGATGCATGTCACATGCCCTAGGCTGTAGATTTGAGCAAAACAATAAACTACCGCACCATGAATTGAGAATTGCTGAAATGGATGGCAGAACATTGACATAGATACTGACACTTACATAGTAGAGGTAGTATAGG
The DNA here is from genome assembly GCA_002120245.1 of Maccullochella peelii. Taxonomy (NCBI): domain Eukaryota; kingdom Metazoa; phylum Chordata; class Actinopteri; order Centrarchiformes; family Percichthyidae; genus Maccullochella; species Maccullochella peelii. The sequence goes on along the minus strand of LKNJ01003004.1, from coordinate 25,199 downwards.
ACAAGGCAAAACACTAGGTAATAATAAATAGGAAATAAAAGACAGGAAATCCCCATTAAAGGAACCTTCTCTACTCTGTCTGTACTGGCTTTCTTCCTGTGCTGTGCCTTTCATCTTTGTCTGTACAAAACAACCGATCTGTCTGGTTAGAAAAGAAAACTTTACCAGTATTTACATTATTTTTTTCATATTAGATATAGATTTAACACATTACATGAATCAACATCTAAATACCCATCACCTGGCTCTACTGCTAATTGTCACACAATTTCTGTGTTTCTTTTCAAGCATACAATTAAGAGCACCAGCAGTGCCACACCTGTTGCAGTGGCCAGCAGACAGCAGCAGCAGTGAAGCAAACAGCTTTCACCTAACAACAACACTATCCAAACAGATCCCTGGAGACTCCCTACTTATCTCTCAAAAACAGTGTGTATGTGCATGAACCAAGGTGGCTGAGTAAATGTAGCTGTATGCCATTTTTGGGGACGATAATAATCAGAATAAAGGGAGGTTTTGTAGGAATATTAATTGAGTTACAGTGAGTCGTCGTGTCAGCTGAAGCAGAAAAGCAGTAAATGCTTCATCAAACTGAAAAGCATCCTTCCTCTTTCAGATTATTATGATTCCTTATTTGAAAACAAAATTAGTTATCTGTAAGTTTTCAGGCCAAAGAATTTAGGACTATATTATGTGTGTACTAAAGAGATAGCGAAAGAGAGAGAGATCCATTGTCAAGGGCTAAGAGCACAAACCAGTTTCTCTTGATTTAACTCACTGAGCCAGCCCACAGTATTCTTTCAACACAGTATCTAAAGTTTCACCAGAACTGTTTAGCTATTGTTCTGAAACTGATCTGGACCATCTATTGAATCTAGACTCTCACCTCTCACACACTGGAATTAAAGTAGTCGTCCCATGTGTCACCATAGCCCCTCTTCAGGAACGCCGGCATGCTATCTAAAAATCACACACTGGGGCAGCATTATGCCAGTGTTGTTTGGTTTAGTGCAAATAAGCAAAGCCGGCGTAATGACAGGTCATCTTTACGGCAGTATTGCGGGATCTCTGTTAAAAAAGGGCTCATGAACTGCCCTAGTCTTAGCAGCTGGATCCACTCATCCTCTAGGATCAGCTGGGGGCAGCTTAGGGGGATGGGAGTGGGATTGCGTGAGTGGGGGTCTTTTTGATGTCCTTTAATCCCTAGAATCAAAGCATAAACAAGCCCCTATATTGACAATGAAGCCCACTCGGCCTCTTCTGCTTTTCTAGACTGACAGATAGCACAGCATCTGGTTCCACAGGAGGAGACATTCACTTCTTAGGGTGATAGACAAACATAAAGCAGTTTCTACCCAAACAACAGTTCTGACATCTCCTTGAATCAATACATGCAGGCCACTGCCAACAAAATTGCATGCCAGACTGGTGTGGCATCATTGCCTATGTGTTTACTCTTCCCGTAACCAAACCATAAAATTACCATTTTGATAGGTTTATGTCGTAGGTCTACATCAGTCACTGGTGTGTCCTGGTCTTTGGAGACTATGCCTCTCTGAGTGAGGAGCTGCACCAGGGCGATGTTGTCTTTGGGCTGTGCCTCGGCTCCAGTACCTCCTAGTAAAAAGCTGTAGGTGCGGCAGTAGAGCTCTGAGGACTGCAGGAGGCGCGTGACTGGCGGTTTAAGGTGCTCCTGCTCATACTGGTCACAGTAGAAGGGGTCACGCAGCTCTGCAGGGACATTCTCTACCAAGAGACAAAACATACACAGTTAGATAAGTACCTGCAGCAGTGGTGCTACTACAGAAGTGGTTGCAAAATTGAACAGACAATATGTTTAGGGAGCTGTACTGCATAAATGGGATGAAGTACTGAATGTTCTGAAAATGGGAGGAGATTATCTCATTAGCACTCCCTTTATTTCTTCATGTTCAATTGCTGCTGGTTTGGGAACCAGCTTTCTGCCAGGTTTGGTGGCAGAAGACAGCTTGTGTATACCCTAGAGCTATAATCATATGAGTGAGTAGAACAGAGCAAGCAACAAGGTCAGTGGGGCATGATGAGCTCAGAGGTTGGCATCTACAGATTACAAGATGCTCTGTTGCTCGTTTCTTCCCTCTTTTTAAACCCCTTGCTTGATTTTTGTACAAAGCTTCAGTGAAAATTGCTCTTTCAGATCTTCACAAAAATTATGTAAATATCACTAGTTGAAAATCAGCAACCTGATCAAAACCTACAACCTCAAAACTATCAAAAGCAAATGAGAAAACTTAAAATTCTGTCTCAACTTCATGAAAGTGTAGTAAGGCAATATGTAGCACTATTAGTGGCTAGTTGAAAATAGTTAAAGAATCTATTTGGACTGATCTTTGTGTAAATAAATTCACAGCAAACATCCTAAAAATATACACTAGACACACCACCTGTGAAACTGGTTTTACTGCATCCAGACCAAACCAGCAGCAAACTCAACAGTCTATGTCTCTGTGCAAACATACTGGAAATAAGTGTCTCACAGTTTTAAAAGGGCCTTTGGGAAAAAAGTTGACTAGCTGAAATGCCAGCACTCTGCCTGAAAAGAAAAAGGAGAAACTTATGAGTGTCTAAGATTATGCCTAACAGAGAAACAAAGGGGTTATTACAGGGGAGGTGTCACTATGTTGTTGTATCATTATAAAGTCACGTAATGGATCCACTGACATCAGACAACAAAACAAAACGCCCAGCTTCAGAGGTTAGACAATGCCCTGTTCACTGTCTCTCACTCTATGATGGCTATAGTTGTCAGTCACGCCATATGGTCCATTTTGTTGTAAATGTGCTCCTGTGTGCCAAAACTACAATGCTCACTTTAGTGCTGTAAACACTGTGACACACCAACCAAAATGTACACCTTTAGTCTTAGTGCCATATATTTACACAATACATGTAAAAGAAACAAAAAAAGTCTTCCAGAGATGACGTGTTAAAAAAAAAGAAGAAAAAAACTTCCCCAGAAGGCAAAGCAGGATGCAAATTACACAACTCGGTGAGATGAGAGAGATCTATATGAGCATTATTTCCCTATGAGACAGCCTGGCCATGAATGATGACTTTGTGTGTCACATACTGTATGTTACAGAAACAAACTGAGCACAAATTTGAGGTTGTGAATCTATACACAATTTTCCAAAACTATGAACCTGCACATTAAAAATAGTAATCATTGGATAAAGCACACACCTAATCAAAAAACTAAAAGGAATAGGAGACAATAAAAAGAATGACCAATTTTAAGCCTTAAGCACAACTAAACCCAAGCAAAAAGGAATGTGATGCCTTAACATTGACATCAATAGACCTCCAGGAAAATAATTAGATTAAAAACAGAAGCTTGTGTGTTTGCATAAACTGGAGCAACAGCCTCTCTGTCATTTTCAGGTCATGGGGGACATTATCATGGTGGGTGAACAGGGAGATTGCTCTTCAAGTAGTGAGGTTCAAGCAAGCATTTGCCATCTACTGAGGAGATTTTGACCAAGAAACATATTCTTTACCACCTGCAGGTGCTCTGTGCTGTACCTGACCCTGACCTCTTACCTTCTGTAGTAGGAGAAAAACAAACTGAGATTTTCTCTACAGCAATGTCAAATTGTTATTATTATCACACAAAAACAAACCGAGAAACACCACAGCAACATTTCAATGATGAGCTGGTATGCACAATATTTTGTCCTGTAAAACTGGATAAGCTATTAAAAAGTTCAGTGGAACTGATGCAGTTTGACATCATGGCTGTAGTCAGTTCAGCTGTGTTAGCGCCTATCTGTACTGACTTGCATTGCTCGATAGCCTGCTGATAACAGGAGCCATGTGTCCTTCTACTTCATTGACTGATTGAGCTGGCGTGCTGGTCATGTCACAGACATTACCACACGTGTCTGACATTAATCAACAGACACAGAGCAACATAAACATACCCAAACAAAGGTTGGCTGAAATCTGCCAGCTTAAACCATGATGGCTCCTTGGGGGAAAAATGTTAGACAAGACCCCACCCCCCCCCACACCTTCTCACTTTACATTTAAGTGAAACAATCAGCATTGGATTTCAAGAAGGTTGTCACAGTAACAGTGAACATTAAGTAGCTCTCTCTATTAATAACATGGCACAGCAGTTTGCAAAACCTGATGGATTTGACAATCTAAACAGGTCAGGCTGCTTACTGGAACCCTTCAGGAACCATGGCACAGATTAAATAATTCACAAGAGCTCAGATATACATAAGTGTGCAAGGTAAGCATACGAGCAGGAAGTTCAAGATTAGCCATTTCCACCCCCAGGCCATGTTAAGGCATCAGTGTATACCTGCCCAATCAAAACCCTGCTTGGTGACCGTGTTTTTCTTACTATGCCACTTCCAGACAACATTTTACAACATGGATAACTCAGCATTAAATGTGTTTTGATAAGACTATTGGCTGTGACTTCTAAATCCTCCTTGGAAAATTGAGCTATAAACATCCTCATCATGTGGTGGAAAAGATCAAACACAGATGATTATCCACTCTCATTTTTCAAACAAAGCAGGTACTGTTTGTTGCCCCAAAATCTAGAAAATCTAGCAGCGGTGAGAGGGGCTATATTAATACCCTACCCTACATGTGACCACTAGTTCTGAGTGAAATGCTAATGCAAACTTAAACATTACAGCTTAGATGTCTCGGACAAGAATGGAAGAGACTCTCATTAGACCGGTCTACATGCTAAGACTACTATTCCATTTACAATAATAATGTTGCCTAATTTCAATAAATTTCAACAGCCAACTGTAAAACATACAATGCTGCATTTATCAGATGGTGTATGTATGATCTACTGGCTTGAAGAAATATCTCAAACCATGAATAAACTGCAGTTGCACTAACTGATTCCATTCCCTTGGTCAATCAGTGAAACAGCGATATTCATGCATGCAAATCAACAATGCTCATGTATTTGATCAATGAACCAATGTCTGACAGTATGTCCTCAGAGGGAAAAAGCAAACTTCAAGCACTACACATGAGGGGTCTCCTATCTCCCTATACATTCACAGGTCCACTTACCATAAATATGGAATCCCTAACAGCCTTGTGTATCCTGTAACACATCACCACAGACAGCGCTCTAGTATCACATAAGCACAGAAGCTTTAAATTGCATTAAAGGGTCAGTGTACACAGAAGCATATCCTGTAGACAGAGAGTGTAATTACATTGTGGGTGCTTGAGAGACTAACAGGACAACATTGGATGAGAGAGTGTGCAGGATGCATTCGTCTTGGCAAGTATCTGCCTTGCAGAAGTGTCCTAAACTTAGACATGAACTCCCAATCAGATCTTTGTATACTTTTCTATTGCATACTCTGAACTTTGACCTCCATTTGTGTTGTGGCCCATAGATATAAAATTGTTTTATATCTATGGTGTGGCCACTGACTTATCGAACACTCAAGTATCACATTATCTTGAAAGACACTGTGCAACTCAGTAAGTATCAATGGGGTTTACCTAAGTCTGAAAGAGTATCATATAGATCATCAACAGGATTTCCTACCTCTTGAGTAAACACTAATAGCAAGGCAACATCCTCCTCAGGTCCTTGTCTCTTGTTGACTCACCATAGTTACAAATGATTGGGAGAGGATGAGTAATTCTTCCAATAGGATTTAATTCTTATCAAATGAGCTTTGTAGCTAGGTGGAACTAACATGACAAAGAAACACAAGCTTTGAAACATGCAGGTACATGGTGGTTTGGTTTCACTGCTAGAAAATAAAAATCAGGAGAGGATACCAAAAAGACTGATGACCAAAGCAGGGAATGTTTAAGATGGGCCATAAGCTGTTTCATAAGTGGTAATTTAGTTGTTTACAGATGGATTACACACACAACTTACATTAGCAGGGTGGAAGAAAACTGAAAAACAGTATTTGTATATATCATTCCTATGAACATGTCAGTTTATATGAGCAAGTTTCTCCCAAGTCTACAAACTGGTGAATCAAGAGTTTCTGGTCTCATTCCAATATAAAGGCACAAACTAGTTTGAGTCACCCTCAAATGATCTGTCAAGTCATCCGTCATCAGCAACTAAAAGGGCAGATCATAAATGCCATCATTGTCAAAGCAGTTTTCCTTCACTTTGATGGAAAACATTATACATAAATTATCAATCATATTATCAAGGCATTACAAAAGATCATACGACACTGTCTCGGCACTGAGCAGCCAAATATCTACCATGCAAATCTTAAAATACACATGGTCTAATAAAATAAATGTAGAAAATATGAATAGGCCTACAGGTGCCAAAAAGAGAAAAATATTTATTTAAGTACTTGACATATGTGACATATATAAGCTAATTAATTACAGTACATTAGAGCATGTAGTGATGAGATTTTATGCTGGTTCTTAACAATGTTATTATGAAACTCCAAACATTATGTTACTGGGCGGATCAAACAGGGTCTATAGGGAACACCTGCATTACGAGCTGTCTATTGCTATAGCAAAGAATTTTGAGGATGGCATGATCTCCTTTAATAAAGGATAGTTCTGTGTTTTCTTGACTAAAGGAGACAGGATAATAATTGCTGCAGCTTTTTTCTTTTAGCATTTAGAGAATTTCATAAGGTGTGAACTGTTAAGCTTAGACATGGTTGTAATTTTTTTTTTTTGGAGATGGTTAACTTTACACTATGGGTTTGGTTATGGTGAAGATGAGGGTAACAATCTTCTGGGGACTTTGTTTAAAACTGTATTCTGTGCACTTGTTCTCCTAGCTTCTAGCCTTGAAATGTTTTTTTTTTTTCATGCTAACATAGGTATTTCAGTACAAGCCTATAAGCAGCTTTCAGATTATCATGACTGCACATGGAATCATTTTAGGGTAACCTATATAACACAAGAGATATTGTTTATGTCATTAGGCCCTTGCCAGCTCCCATTCAAAGCTACTGTCTAACCTTTTAAGATTCCTCTATCTAAATAAAGACCTGAGATGTACACAGTGTACGGTCCATGCGAAAGTCCACATTGTATTGCAACGACTCAGAGATTAACAATGTTGCCTATTGTCATCATTAGGTTAAGTGACCTGGAAGAGCTGAGGAACAGATGACCACGTCTGGCTTCTGCTGTGCTATCTGTTGTTCTATCCGCTGAGTTTTGGGGAAGGGACTCACTTGATGATGTCATCTTGACTAGGCAGAAAACTATCAGTAAGGCAACTGAGTTCATTAAGACAAGAACTACACATCAACACAGTCTTGGTCCTCATATTCCTGTAGCTTGGCATGGAGAGTGACTTTGACCAAAGGGCGTGGTTGAGGTGCTAAACAGAGCACGCAGACGCTGCAGCAGCTAGTCCTGGACCCAAGGCCTGCCTGGGATTCTGTAACAAGTCATGTTGTTAAAGTGAAATATATTTCCATGCCACACTCCTTCCTAGTGAGTTAAGTCTGTGATTAAAACCTTGACCCTCTGAGTATTTATTTACATGCACATCCCAGGAATGATAATGTTTTTTTAATTGTTCTTTCGTGTGTGTTATTTTAGTAAATGTAGGCTACCCAAGATTAGGCCTACTTGGAAAACAGTGCCATATCATTAGACTACTGTGTGTACCCTGAAAGGAAAAGGGGCATGTCATCAAGTCTTTCTCAAACAGGACTGTTTTGCTGTCTTCTTCGTGAGAATCTTTACTAGATAGGGCTCTAAAACAAAAGAGACTTGTTATCGCCTCAGGGTCAACGCTGACGCTATTCTAAGACTTGTCTCAAGAAACTTAAGGCAAAACCATGTCTCATGATACGTATGATGCTCAGTGCAACAAAATCATTTTCTTAGGTGGGTGTGTTTTGCATCATACGGTTGGATGGTTTCTCTCAAGCGCCTCTTGAGGTTTGCCGACTAAGGATATTGGAAAAAAACCTCCTGCCAAATTGCGATTGTATTAGTCTTTTCACTCTGTGCACAATGAGCTATTGACCGTAGCTATTTGATCCTGATTATCAATTGCGGTAGAAAGTGGTGTTCACATTGGCTACTAGGGGCTGTCATTCCCGAGAGTGAAGAATGGTAGGCTACTGAAAATCATCTACGCCCCATAGCCTATGCCATGCCTCTGTAACCGGATTATAAACATAACCAGTAGTCTGCAATTTGTGACTGAAGCCTGGCGGCTAGAAATACGACAAAATGGGTAAGCGTGATAAGGCCTAGGGAGGAGGCCCGTTTCTCTGTCACACACATACCTAGAAAATGTGACCACACATTGAGTAAGAACAAATGACATGTGTCGGAGTCAAAAAAATGCATACCGTGCATGGTCCCCCTTTCATATGCTGCTCTTTGTGCTGAAAATCGCTGAGCTATACACAGACTGTAGTTTCACTACATGCGTGTGCTTTTCGCTACACTGCTTAACAGAATAGATGAAATAGCTGGGCAACAAAAGGATGGTGGTCTTCATACGACCTCTCTAAACAACATTATAACTAAACAGGCCTGCAGCCTAAACTAAAACCTACCTGCACTGCCGTACGACTTTGCCAATAGCCATCCGACACTTGCGCATATTTTTGCTTTAGTACAGTCATACAAATCCAATGGCTTTATGTCTGGGACCACAAAAGTCTTCCTCATGGTAGGGGAGTCCACCATAGCGAGTCTGTAAAAAATGGGAAGCGATGTTGGCAAAAAAAGGCTACACGAGAGTATAAAAATATTCACGCAATCATTCTTTTAGCTGACAATTCCACACGATCGGAGCTGGGAATACGAATGTGGATAAGGGTTTTGTCGGGAAAATATCCGCCCCGGAGCTACTTCCAAGCCAGTAAGTGTCGTTTTCTGTGTGGTTTCAGGGACGAAATCCCTGTTAAATTATGCTTTACGACCAAGCAAAGCCCCGAGACGCCGGGTTGTCAGAGAAAATCGGACTATTCCCCTCGTTTTTTGACCTTCTTCGTCCGCATTGCTGTGTAGTCCGCTCACTGTACGCAGCTCCACTGTGAGCCCCGCCGATGACTGACTACCAGGTGCTCCACACTGGCATCACTCACTCATCCCGCCGTCCAATAGAAATGGAGCTTCAGCAATGAGGGCGGGCTCTCCCTGTGTGAACACAGACAGCAGGTAGAGGTGTGGTGTGACTATTGCTACAGGTTCATCAACTGGCAAGCACACACACACACACACAGTTGAACGCCTGAAGGGGCACCTGACCTTTTGACTGGGAAAGACAAAAACAGCTAAAAGTGACCTAATAATAGAAATATTACCATGACACGAACTTTAGATTTATTCTTATAATACAGGCTATATAAACGCTGACCAGTGGTGGAGGAAGTATTCACATATTTCTCTTGCATAAAAAAGTAGCAATACCACAATGTAAAAACACTCCATAAGAGTCCTGGATTAAAAATTAAAGCATTATGAGCAAAATGTACTTAAAATAGAGTGTTGTTACATTTGTGAATTACTATTATTGATGTGTTAAAATGTAAATCAGATTCAGGTAGTTCAAAGACCCTGCACACCCCATGGTCCATCCCCATAATCATTATATTTTCTCTTATTTTGACTGATAAGACCTTTTCTCAGGACTGGGTGTGCATGCACAAAGTGGGCTTGATTGACATCTCTCTCACTACATTCCTGTGTGTTAAATGTAGTGGAGTAAAAAGTACAATATTTCCCTCTGTACATGTAGTGCAGTAGAAGTATAAAGCCGCATACATTGGAAAGTAAAGTACAACTATCTCAAAATTGTACACATTTAGGCTACAGTGCTAAACTAAATGTACTAGATGAAAAATACATTTACATTAAAAAAACAGTCTCTTATTTTTGGTTCTCACACATGAAAGGAGGTAAAATGAGGATCAACTTATAGTATTCTTAGGCTTTTACCTTTTTGGTTATGACTCAGCTAGCCCTGCCTGGTTCAGCACCATAATACATCAGCCCTGCTGCAGTAACCTGGGCAAACTCTGTCAGCTCCAGGGGTGCTGCTGTAAATTACCCTAATCACTGACCTCTTGCAGATGGAAAACAAAAAAAGAAGTTTAGATCACTGAAGCAATACATTATTGATTTTTGGAAAGCTATTTTAATTAACTTTCTTTGCTTTTATATACCACAGAAGGAACACATTAATCACAATATGGTCTGACAAACCTTTTCAGACCATAGTTATTGTTGATATGCAAACACTTGCACCCCAAGGCAGCTTGCATTAGTAAAAACTTTTAAATTTGTCCAGAATTCAAGTACAAGATGAAGTCAGCATGCAATGTAAATTAAATTCATGTTTTAGTCCTTTATTTGTTCTCCAACAGAGCACATTAACATGCTAAAAAAAAAAAAGCACGGCATATGATGGTCACATTATCAAGGAAGAATTTAATTAGATCAGAACTATCAGCTTCTGATCAAATAATAGAGTTACTATCTAGTATAGATCAGCAGCAATGTTCAGTTGCTTATATACCTTACTGCACTGTAAAAGCAGCCTGCAGTATATAAAAAAAGGATGCAAGGAGAGGAACAGAGTGAACATACTATTCTATGTAAATCTATGCAGAAAGGAAAAAGGGAAATTAAGTTTGGAAAATAGTTTAGTTATTTGCTTCTAATTATTGTGACTCGAGACAGTTTCTTTCCCAGTTTGTCTTGTTTCCTGGAGCACCATCCACATCGGAAAACAAAAATCTAAAGAGTGCCACATCACATGATGTTGCTCAAAGTTCCAAGAGCACTTCAAGTGCCCCACTGCAGTAACTTTGTAAGATTACCTCTCTGCTATTTTAATCTAATTATCAAAGAAACACTTTCTTCCTAGTCAGTACTTTTTCCAGTCCTCTGTCAATTTAAACCTTATTATGGGGTGGCAATAATTAAAAGCACGAGGCCTTCTCTGTTAAATACTGAAGTGAATCTACAACACATTTAATACTAAAAGTAATTCCTCCAGGATACATGGATTGCACATACATTATTGGAGCACAGTTTTAATGTGTTTAGTGATGTATAAATAGGAGTTTTGCAACACATCCACAAATGTTACATCAACAATATGAGACTTAAATACTTTGCTCCTGTTTTAACAAAATGTTCCTTTTAAAACAAATATGTGTGTTTTCTAGGGCAGAGTTTCCTCTGTCAGATAAGTCACTGCATTCAACAGGTATAAATTCATTTTTATTACAACTGCGTTTTCAAAGCAAAGTAAAGAAAGTTTCAGAGATTCAAAGAGACCAGCTTATCACAGCCAGAATTGCTGGTGCATAATTCACAAACACAGCAAACCTATGCAGTGTGACAATAGCAAAACTTCCAAAAATCTTGTTGTATACCAAAAACTCAGTCTCACCAAACATGCAGTCAGACTGCATTTGGTCACACATAGACATTTTTACTGCATTATTATTACCTACAGCATCAAAAATAATCAGTGAACCAAGTGAACACCTGTAACTGTAACAAAAAAAAGGCATTGAGAACTCTTCCAATTTAGCATTTACTGCAGGGCTATTGAATTATAACTTGTTTTCAAAATTTTTACAGCACTCCTATTATTCAATCAGTCGTACAAACTGTTCCTCAAGTGTACCTACAATATTACATGTACAACTAGAGCATGATTATAATATTTGGACATATGTATACTAGTTATGAAATCTTTTTAGAAACATTGGGTTGCAAGACACCCACTTACTAGTGATCCTCAAGCCAACAATGTGAGGCATGAATGTTCAGCTCCACTTTCAAATGAATGCCCCCTGTTGATGAAACTATGCTCCTCCCATTTTATAGGACAGAGCTCTCAATATCTCTCCATTTAGTAGGTGTACAAAAGTGTCTTCATCATTAACTCTTTTACAAAATGTTGTTCGGAATCAAAGTCAAACTACATCAGACTTCAGTTACAGTTATCATGTAACCACATATTAGTATTTCATAACAGAAAATTGCTCAATTGTCTTGAGCTTCATACTTGAGAAAGACTGACACCATATGGCCAATACTAATACAGGCTCATATCTTTTTCTACTACAAACATCCACCAGGAAAATACATAGAAGGCACAAATGCTGCCATTCTGTTTTTCACTCATGTCTTATTCTATTAAAATTAAGTGGATACAACTGAGCATTTACACTAATTTAAAAAAAAAAATGGAGCCTATTCAATGTCTACAAGAGAAATCAGAAGACTGCATTTTTGCTAAATTCAGTGTGGGAGGTCTCATTCAGTCATCTTTAAGCCCTCCAAAGACAGCTGTGGGGACACTCTTCTGTTCAAGCTGCACCTCTGGAAAGGCCAAAATGAGAAGACAATTAGTACATGCATGTTGATGAATAAAACATGTTTAAACCAACACCAAATGTTTCCGTTTTACTGCTGAGGCTGGGCCTGTTGTGTCTATCACTCACCATCTGGTCCCTGGTTTTGATCATCTTCATCCTCGTCGTCATCATCAATGTCGATCTCATCAGGATTGGCTTGTTTGGAAAGCTCAGCCAACTCACTGCGAGAGGTGTCACTCCTGCATACGCAGATGCAGAGAATAACACTTATGTGTCTGTGTTTCCTTTGGAGCATGTAGTCCAATTTTATAAACAGCATACCTTTTCACAGATACTTTTCATTGGAGTAAAAAATGGCAAAAGACAAACCTGACAAAGAGAATCTTCTCTTTGGGCTTGGGTTTATCCTGCTCGGCCTCTGCAGCAAGCTGCTGTGCTTTCTGCTCCAGCATCTTCATGTCATCAATTCCCATTTGGCCTGGAGCAAGATCTGACACTAGACACAAGACGAAACAAATGTTTGGACAAACACAGAAACATTAGCCAAAATATATTAGTACATTAATTCTTGTGCAGTTCTATATTATGTGCAATCTTATAACCTCAGGATTTGGGGCAAATGTGTAGCATATGTGGCTACCATAAAAATATAATTTCAAACATTTCCCCAATGTCCCGTACAGGCCATACAGTTTATGGTTCTAGCCCAGGATGGGCTTGTCAGTAGTTAATGAGTTAGTGCAAGCTCTCTCACCAGTGCCTGTGGAGCTTGTTGTGGCCTTAAGCATCTGAGAGGACATAAAGTTGACCTGGGTGTTGTATGTGGCCTGGACACTGCGTTTGATCCTCAGCATTTCTCTAATAGTGTCCTCATTTCCATGGCGGATCTCAAATTCTTTCCAGGTCTGCCAGAAATCAGCAGTCACCTGAAAGATCAAGTTCATAAATATATCAAGAAGAATTATGATGTGCACATTATTGATGGAAATGTGACATTTTATTCAGAAACAGGTAATGGCAGGAGGTGGTTTATCTCACCCTTGGGTCACAGATCTGGGAGCAGTAGGAGTAGATTGCTCTGGCCCGATCAATCTCACCCAGTTTACTTTCCATGTCAGCAAATCGCAGACACATGTCCCTCGCATGCTCATCAGGAAGGACCTGGATAAATACAAAGGTACAATTCAGATTTTAGTTATTTTAATAATAATTTGAACAAACAAACATAATGTGTATGTTATTCTAAGTATTCCAGAAAAAGGTTAAACTAGTGCATGCTAAGATTTTGTAAGGATTTCCAGACATAAGAACAAATCAAATTGGGCTAGCCTCATTTTGAGTCGGAGAAAAATCCAGCAAATTAATAACTCAACACAAAATGGCTTTACAGTACCACTTCACAGCGAACCTTGTGATTTTGATGGGTCAGAATTAGTAGAAGGATTTGTGTAATAATCCACAGATAATAATTTGAAAGTATCAGATACGAAGAATAGTATACAGTATATCTGAATGATGAATACATATCAAGTGTGCACGAGCTCCCCTATTATTTGGTATTAATACTATGATTAATACCAAATAGCAATACTAAACCTACTATTACAGAATGCAGACAATGATTTATATACCATTTTCTTCTCCTTTTCTGTTTTTACGATCATTAAAAGCTAATGACAATGCTACAACTAATGATTATCATCTTCAGTATTGCATCTACAACTGAAAATCTAAGTAATTCAACAGATAAAAAAAAGCTTCAATATGACATATTGTCATGTTCATCAATGCTTTTACCATGTACCTCAATAGCTTTCTGGTAAATTGCTCTGGTATATGTGACTCCATAAATTTCAGCTGCTCTCTTGATGTAGATATTGAACATGTGATGTCTCTCCTCAGTTTCTACTGCCTGCGTTGCTCTTTCATAGACAGCCATGGCGTGTCGTGCCAATCCATATCCCTCCTCCAATTTAGCATACAACAGGTAAATGGCTGGAAAGCAAGGCACAGTGGTACATTCAGTTTAAGTACATTTCATAAAGCAAAAAAGTACAAACAATGTGGAATATATATAAGTTGGCAATGTAATTCTAACAAAGCAACTTACTCTTGGCAAACTTGGCAGGGCAGCCATCCAGAGCTTGTTCAAATAAATCTCTAGCTCTCTCCAGCTTCTTGCCCCCATAACGATCAATGAACTTAGTGAGGTAAGTGTTCCAGATGTCATAAACATTTGGCCACCTGAAGAGAGCGATACCGCGCTCATATGCCTAAAAAGATATTGACAAAGACATTGAAGAATTATTTAAATGGGTGGTATGTTGACCACAGCAAGAATACATAGACAAAGAATGTTTGTTTAGTTAATAAGTGGAATGTTATTACTTTGAAGCTTTCCTCAAAGTAGTTGTGCTCTTCAAGGAACATGGCATAATTGATGATAATCTGTGGTGTGGCGATGCGGAGGTCAATAATGCGGTCATACACTGCTTTTGTAGACTAAGGAGAAAAAAAGGAAAATGGAAGAAGAATTAGACAAAACATATACAACTAACAGAGATGAATGACAGTTTCAAAGACAGACAAAAGCACAAAGTGGATCAGGATTCTAAGACCAATACTAAATATCTGAGCGTTTACCTGCCATGTGATGTATACCTACTACATATCTTTGTACCAACATACACTTGTAAAACAGATAAACATGTAGTGAACATACCTGGAAAGTACCAAGACTCTCCTCCAAGTCCGCCAGCATAGACCAGACCTTCAAGGACTTGTAGACTCTGTTTTGGACTGGCTCAGATGCATCAAAGTACTCAGCTTTCTTGGATGGAATGGCTGTAGCTTTCTATATTCAAATCATTAAAAAAAAACAAAAACATATGTCTATAACTATATCCACAAAGCATTTATACACAAAATATAAGTGGTCTCACATATTTCAAGCTGTAATCAGTAGGAGTGACCCCGAATAGTCGAGTATTCGATCTAAGGAACCTGATTCGACTGCCAATCTCACAGTGGCTGGAAAATGTGGTTATGAAACAAAGGATCATTCCATTCAGGCTATATGGGGGTGCTGAATGTCTGATTTTACATATAATCGCTTGGTTTGAATAATGAAATTTTGCCAGAGCGTTTCTATTTTAACCTGCGCAGCTTTTCTAGCCTTGACGGCACTAGTTTAGCAGCCCAGGAAACTCACAGACCAATTGCATGCGTTGTAAATCAAATCACGTAATGCTACTCAGCCAATCAAATCTGTGCATTCCGATAAGGGTTACGATTCAAGTCAGTGAGTGAGATACACACACACACACACACACACACGGGAGAGACGAGACGAGAGACAACAGTCTCATAATTTCACATGGGGTGTTCTTAAAAAGAGAAAAGTAGATAACAAAAATTGAGCTTTTTAGTCAAGAATGGACAGACTCTTACAAGTATTGCTAATCAGTGCCAGTTGTTTCTCTATTGCTGAGATGTCACGATCTCTGAACAGGCAGAGCAACCCCAAATCTATTTTGTTATCAATTCCCTAATCTCCTAGGGTCCCAAACTACCTGGTGTGCACTATGCATTTGGCTATGTTTTTCCCAAACACAAGTGAACATGTGTGCAATGTCTGAAAGGTGGACAGAGCTTCAGACAAATCAACAGTATATAATGTTTTGTTAGTCACTAATCAAGCTAGTGTTTTTAATTTAATGCCAAATTTCTACACTAAAAACTATGATGATATGCAGCCTCAGGTCTATCACTTACCATGTGTTAAGATTGAAAACCATAAGCTAAAATACGTTTTCAAAAAACATTTGGAGGGAGACAAGTCTGCCAATGTTGTTGTAGTTTCTTGGTCCTGCCACTAGATGGTACGAAAGACTTAGTGTAAATGGTGCTACTATTTAACTGATTGCACATGTACTAATGACAGCAGATGAGATTCAAGTGTCTCACCCTTAGTATGCGTAGTGCCTGTTCATAGTTCTCATGGCGTAGCTCCATCTCTCCATATTCACACCACACCGCAGCAAGGTCATCCACCTGCTTGTAGTTCACCTTGGTAGCTTTCTCAAAAATGGTCCTGGCCTGAGTGATAGTCAGCAAATGTAAGATATCATGAATAGTAAAAGCAACTGATCTGAATTGCACAGGCTTTCCAGAATCCCTGTGGAAAGACTCCAGTGACTTACATCCTCCAGCTGCTCATTTTCCTCATAGAATTTAGCAAAGGAAACCCAGAGAGAGTGAGGCTTCCCTGTGGCCTTCATTGGATCCACAGTCTGTACTGCCTCAGTGTATGTGTTGATGATCTGCAGAAGATATGGTGAGCATGAATCCAGTAGTAATATACAATATAAAGGCAGTGTCACCTATGTGTTGTTTGTTAAAATGCATACCAATATAAATTGTATGTGCACTGTCTCTATATAAAAAAAAAGAATTTCACCTGCCGTGGATTGCCCTCATACAGTTTTACCCGCTTGTGCCACTCATGAACATTATGAGGGTTCTGCCGTAGTAGTACACTGTTCAACAAGAGGGGCCGCCGGGCTATCAGCTGCTCAAAGCGGGCCAGTCTAAGCTCCATGTCTATGTCATCTGGGAGGAGAGAGACAAAGAGTAAGGCATGCATGACAAAAGAAATGAAAGCAAGGACCATTGCCAATATTAATGAATCCACACACACCATCTTCATCCTGCCCCATCTCAGCAGTGGTCTCCATCTTCGCTGCAATCATGCTCTCTTCAAACTGGGCATAACTATCAAACACTTGCGTGAAATCCCTTACTGTTACCACCGTAAGGATGGCCTCCTCATACACGTCACGGGCCTGAGAAAGTAAAGACGCAGTAAATTAATGTAAAATGAATACAACTGAGCCGAACTAACTAGCTTAATATAAAGCAGTGGAGTATTTTGAATAAACAACTTTCAATATGTTAGTAAGTACTTTATGTTATGGATAAAAATGGAAGCTATTCAGAGAAAAACACACCTTCTCAAAGTGACCACTCCTGATGTAATAGTCAGCTAAAGAGCACCAGAGTTTTCCAAGTTGGTCTGTGAAGCGAGTGAGGCCTCCTCGGATGATGGCTCCGACATTCAGAGAGGTCACCTTATCGGGGTTCTGGGAGATCAGGTCGCATAGCTCATGCCACAGCTGTCCAAGGAATAAATGCAGAAACAAGATTTAGCAATTTTCCTGGTCAAAAAAAACAGGCATATTGGGAGGTGCTTGGGATGAGAATAAAATCTTACTTGATAATTAGACTTTCCCTCTTTGGACACAAAGCTTTCGTCATTGACAACAGCTGCTAGCCGCACAGCTGCTTCATCCAAGCGGCCAACAGACCGTAAGTAGTCTATGTATTCCTCTGCATTCTCCGGAGAAAGCTACGTGGTACAAAGAAAAGAGAACACATTTTGAGGGTATTTTCATTCATGTAGAATGTAAAAATGTAACTTAAATTGTAAGATCATATTCTATTAAGAGGTTTCCTTTACAATAGTAATTTCACTTATAAATGCTAATCCTATTCTTTTGTATGAATAATATTTTTAGGAAATGTGTTTCCTAATCAACATCAGGGCTCTATACAGTATGCTGATAAACCCTTTTGGATGATTGGTGAAACATCCTGAAGATTTAAAACAGCAAATCCAGTAGACTTTGACTTGGCTGAGATTCTTCAGACGCTTAGAGAAAATGTTCATACATTCAGTTCATACTTCAGATGCTTACAGAAAATACATTCAGACCCATCATACTGCATCACATCCATTTTCCAATTTTCAAGTGTAAGTGTGTAATCAGAAACCTTCTTAAGTGACAAAAGTGATCCTAAATGGCAGCTGCTTTATGGAAATAGTTTGTGTACTATGCTCTCACCTTAAGGTACCTGCGGTACACCCGGATGGCTGTCTCAGGCAGGGGCAGATTACGGACAAAGCGGAGATACAGAGGCCAGACGCGTGGGTGCTGAGTAACAGGAAGTGCTCTAAGTGCACGATCAAATGTTTGTCGACTTCTTGTGATCTTGCATTGAGACACAAGGAATTGGCAGTAATCAAGCCATATTCTAGGCATCTAGTTTAAGGAAAGACAGATGGTTAGTTTCAAGCACAACTTCCACAGAGCAAGTGATTCAGTATGGAGTTCTATAGGATGTATTACCTTATGCATGAACACCAGTGCCCTTTCATGGCAATTATTGACTTCTTCATAGCCTGGTTCAGTGATACATTTCCCTTTGACTTGTTTCCGTCTCTCTCTCAGATAATTGTACCACAGCTTATAGCTGTAAGAAAAAAAAGAAAAGGGTTAGACCATAAGCAAATAATAGTTGTACTAAATCTTAAAACAGATTAAGACAGACCATCTTGGACACCATCACCTAAATGAAAGTCGATGCAAGCTAAGTCCCATCTCAATTGCAGGGCCAAAATATTCATGCATGTACTCATGTGGTTGCAATAATATGTGGATTTGGAGGTATCCGTAGCCATTTGTTTTTCAGTACAATGTCTATGCTTTCTTTATAACGTCCCCCTGTAATGTTAGTTACCTGCCAGGCAGCTCTTTCAGAGCCCGCTCATATATCAGGTTGAGGGTGGATTTGAGTCCGTTCTGTTTGAATTCGATGTAACGCATCCAGCACTTGACTGAGTATGGGTTCCGGATGATCTCCTCTTCATAAGGCAGATCATCGTCTTCCTAACAGAGCCAGACATCACAGCACATAACACTTAAAGTCAACTACAATAACTTTTGAAAGAGATACCTTTGCTAAAGCTAACATTAGCGCGACAGTGTAACGTTAACAATTTATCATCCGTAGATTATAAATTAAACATGAATAAATTAACGATAATTATTGTGAGTTCAGAATTTAAATACTTTAACAACAATTTGGGAGCCAAGCATGTCTGACAACAAATCTCTCTTATCCCTAGCTTACGAACCATAACAAGCTAACTTCAGCACTGTTAACGTTACACACACACAGCCAAGCTAGCACTCCAGTAAAAGTTAGCTAGCCAACGCTCGTTGTCAACAACCGCTAAAAGATAACAATATAGTGTATGGTGTAACTTACAAACATAACATCAGTTTGTCCGTTTAGCGAAGGCATTTCTTCCAAGAGAGAATGGCCGTTTCGAGATAAAAAGTAATACTAACAATAGCTAACACTAGCTTGCAAAGCGTGTAGTCCTCAGTGATATTTCCTTCCGGCTTCGTCACACAGTACGCAAAGGCGTAACACTACGTGCCTCCGAATGCTTGTAGTTCGAAAGTGGTGCTCAGTCAGTAAGCCCAGACAGATGTTTTATTTTCTTCCTTACCTTGTGTGCACAAAATATGGATTGTGTATCAAATGTCTTATTTGTGCATGATCTGACATTTAAAAAGTCTCTCTTAAATCATACTGTGTCACCTTACCAATGGCAAAATGAACTTTTAGGCTAAACATAAAGGGTTGGCTGAATGAGCATACCTACATGCTCACATCATATTAAATCTGAAACAAGCACAAAGTAATGCACATTCAATAATTTATATGTTAACAATGTAATGAAAACGATTTTGGATATAATAGGTAGATTCCCGGTAGTGTATAACATACAGCATAATGACTGATATTGAAGTGACTGTAGTTTTAGTTGTAGTCAACGACCCTTTTCACTGTCTTACTGAGAAATGTTGGTCCAGCTGAAATGTGCATTTTGGAAAACCGAACAGCAAATCATTAAGGCTCAAATGACAACTAAGATGCACATAACATATTACTACTTGTAAAATAATAATTCCGACCATGCCTTTCTTGAAACCATTAAGAAGGTGCAAAAGGTATTTATTAATGGGGGCCTGTTTTGTTTTGTTTTTCTCCAATAAATGGATCTCACAATATTTTATAATGAAGTCACCTTTTTTAACAGTGCCCCACTCCACCATGTTTTACTGCAAGGGTAAAATGTTTGACTACATCATTAGCATATATGAGTCATCATTTTATTAATTTTTCATATACCTGAATAAACCAACAGTGAACTGTGAAAGTGTTCTACAGTAAACCTTGACATGTCTTATGACTTCTAGACACAGATAATTATGCCTGTGTGAGTAAATGGGATGCAGAGATGTAAAATAAATACTATGGTGATTTCTAAAAGTTAAACTGTTTGTTCGGTTTTAAGGTTGTAATGCTATAAACATCTATAATTAATTTAATTTAATTTAAAAACTATTAATGTATAATTCAATGTTAATACTTCTGAAAGGCATTTGGGCATTTGAACATTGTTTTCCGGATTATATAGGTCATTTTATTTTGGAACTAATGCCAGCAATGTCTCAAAAACAGAGTCACATAGTTTTACAAGGACACTGAGTTTCCATAACAGCAACAACATCCTTAGAATCAAATGTAGCACGAGGATAAAGATCTTTGGCATATGAGTGGGACTTATTATAGGTCTTATCTCAGCCTGGTTGGCAAATGTTCTTCTGGTCCTTTTAAGGCAAGGTGTAATATCACTTGAACTTTATGGAAAGACCCTTACATTCAATTTTATGTGAGGAATATGAGATGTGCCAATGTCCTGCAACTGTATACCAGTGCCTCTTGGGTGCTTCTCCAAAATTAAGCTCCATTCCTGGCTATGAACATGTTTAATTGCAAGGGTAAGTAGAGACAGCCTCTCATTATAAATTGACAAAATCCTTCTCAAGTAAGTCAGAATCTAAATTTGAGTAAATTATTTATTGGAGCAAATTAGTGGTTCAAAAACCTGCGTATGTATTGCACAGTATCTATTTTGGGACATACTTTGGACATTACCATCATACTTACGTTTAATGAGCAGAAATAAAGTTCAATACTCTATAAAACATGTTGCATGATATTATTAATATTATGTGGCATACTCTTCAAAATTAATATATTGCGTGTGAGGGGTTTTAACTTACAAGGTTTTGTTTTTTTTAAATAACAAAAAACAAAATGGCCATGATATTCAATTTAACTGTATTTCAAAGATTTGAAATGCTGACAGGCTCTGATACTCAATACCTATGACATTTGAGTGCATCTTACTAAGGGCAAACAGTTTATGGGTTCAGAAAAATCTCCCTTGATAGATTATTTAAATATATATTTGTCGAATTACTTCTATTTTTTAATATTATTATTATATTTTTGTACAAAATGTATAATGTCTCATGCAATAACACATTTTGAAGCTGTTCTACTATCTTATTTCCTTACTTGTCATTTTTAGTTTTACTAAAATTTACAAAAATTCTGATCCTAGCTTGATGGATTAATTAAACATTTTCAGACAGGTTTAGTCAGGTTTTTTTTATTGATATTTTGACAGTTTAGCAATGTTATATCTTAGACACAAAAACATTTGCTTACTTAAGCTGCAATGTCACCAGATGGGTCTTAAGATGACAGGGATGCTTGACCAAATCGAGTGGTAGACTGCTGCTGACCAGGCAGTTCCAGTCTCTATAAAAGCAGCAGCTTCAGACTCCTCTGAGAACTGACAGGCATCCCGCACAGGTTAGTGCTTTGTGTGTGTTTATGCTCACCTAATTTGCTTTTACTTAAAATTACATTCATGTCGTGTGAAACTTTGTGATCATGTTTTCATGTCAAGTAATCTTGAAGGGTTAATATTATTCAAATATATCACTTTCTATTGTAGTACAAAAAGCTAAATACATTTTGCATCTACTCTTAATAGTTAATTTAGAAAAGCTTTACTGTTGATAGTGATATTCTTTGAAAGATCAAAATACTTTGGAATCACTGGAGAGGCTATGAAAATGGTTTTCATAGTGGTGTAGCTACTCATATAACTGAGGAAATTGTTAAAGCTTATGGAGCCCTGAAAGTTCGCTAAAATAGGTTAAAATTCATGTAGTGTGACTGCTGTTTACTGTTGTAGGCACTACTAGGCAGTGGAAAATATTTAAATGTTCTATCCTCCTTAGACAACAACAGATCTGTACCATTCGATTGGGATAAACTAAGGTAAGACATGTCTACAATAACACAACCTTAATATTCCATAACCAATAATATTCAGATACAAAACACCACCAAAATCATTACTTAAAATATATCACAATGACATATATTCAAAGTAATTCAAACTCCTTCTCGTATTTTCAGTCCCCAATAAAGTGCCACCATGAGCACAGATGCGGAAATGGCGGCCTATGGCCCGGCGTCCATATACCTCCGGAAGCCTGAGAGGGAGAGGATTGAGGCCCAGACGGCTCCATTTGATGCCAAAACAGCCTACTTTGTGACTGTGCCTGATGAGATGTATCTCAAGGGAAAACTTGTCAAAAAAGAGGGTGGCAAAGCCACGGTTGAGACAGAAACGGGAAAGGTAGGTGAATGAATGCTGTATTTAAAATTCTTGAAATAGGATAACATCCATCTCGTAAAAGATTATTTGAAATACTGTCCTATAAAATAGAATTTTTTTTTACTGCATTTCCTATTCAGACTCTCACTGTAAAAGAGGACGAGATCTTTCTCATGAATCCTCCAAAGTATGACAAAATTGAGGACATGGCCATGATGACCCACCTCAACGAGCCTGCTGTGCTGTATAACCTCAAAGAGCGTTTTGCATCATGGATGATCTACGTGAGTGTTTACCTCAACACTTCAGTGTGAACATAAAGAAACAAACTTTTACTAGTGGTGCTTTATTTTCTCTACAACCACTACTCTAAATGAAGTTCAAATTGAATGTCAAATGTAGAAACAATGAAGTTTAACTGTCTTCTCTTTCCAGACGTACTCTGGCCTGTTCTGTGTCGTTGTGAATCCCTACAAGTGGCTTCCTGTGTACGATGCTCAGGTTGTTGGGGCATATAGAGGCAAAAAGAGAGTTGAGGCTCCACCCCACATCTTCTCTATCTCTGACAATGCCTATCAGTTCATGCTCACTGGTAAGATATTTTGAAAAGAGACACATGTATTTATCTTTACATCACATACATAACGAGACACAGTGGATATGACATCAAATGTGACTGTATTTCGACCATATATGGTATTTTATGAGACATCATAAAAGTATGTATGTATAAAAGTATGAGATAAGCATTTGTTCATTTTAGATCGTGAGAACCAGTCTATCCTGATCACGTGAGTAATATACAAATAACTGAATAACATTATAGGACATTTACAGATATGAAAAAAGAAAGCAATTCTAAAACAACCTAAGATATCTCTCTCTTCCCCCAGTGGAGAATCCGGTGCCGGAAAGACTGTCAACACCAAGCGTGTCATCCAGTACTTTGCAACAATTGCAGTGACTGGATCTAAGAAGGCTGAGCCAACAGCTGGCAAAATACAGGTAAAATGGTTGCCTTTACTGAAAGAAATGGTTAGAGAATTTTCTGTTTATGGATTCTTTACAATCTACAACATATATTCTAATGTAAGGGTTCGCTGGAAGATCAAATCATTGCTGCCAACCCTCTGCTGGAGGCCTATGGTAATGCCAAGACTGTGAGGAATGACAACTCCTCTCGTTTTGTAAGTGTTAAAAGGGGAAAAAATAAAGCTTTTTGAGCTACATTTCAAGAATTATGTTAACTTAAATCTGATATGTTTAGGGTAAATTCATCAGAATTCACTTCGCAACCACTGGCAAACTGGCCTCTGCTGACATTGAAACATGTAAGTAATTTTCTACATTTTGGTCAGTCACCTTTGTTTGAATCTACACTTGGGTATGATGCTAGTTTTGGAAAAAGTTTAAAAGACATATAGTATGTTGCCACTGTACGATGTCATACATGCAATATACTGTAATCTGACTTTGATTTGTTAATCTTAGATCTGCTTGAGAAGTCCCGTGTCACCTTCCAGTTGTCTGCTGAGAGGAGCTACCACATCTTCTATCAGCTGATGACTGGCCACAAGCCTGAGCTCCTGGGTATGTTATGACAGAACATGGAAATTAGGAATTTAACAGTAGAATGTAGACAATGGAGCAGCAGAAAAGTTGTTAGATTTATTCATGTATTTCTTCTTACCCTTTGCAGAGGCTCTTCTGATCACCACCAACCCCTTTGACTACCCAATGATCAGTCAGGGTGAAGTGACTGTCAAGAGCATCAATGACGTGGAGGAGT
Source organism: Maccullochella peelii (assembly GCA_002120245.1). Lineage (NCBI taxonomy): Eukaryota > Metazoa > Chordata > Actinopteri > Centrarchiformes > Percichthyidae > Maccullochella > Maccullochella peelii. The sequence continues at coordinate 670 of LKNJ01003004.1, read as the reverse complement.
TCATTGCAACAGATGTAAAGTGTCAATTCATAATTATTCAGAGTTACTAAATTAGGGATTCAAGACAAAAATGTCACACATGTTGAGTATTTTCTTTCATGTGTGATGCAGACTGCCATTGACATTTTGGGATTCAGTGGAGAGGAAAAGGCAGGCATCTACAAGCTGACAGGTGCTGTGATGCATCATGGCAACATGAAATTCAAGCAGAAGCAGCGTGAGGAACAGGCTGAACCTGATGGCAATGAGGGTAAATCTGATAATGATGTCTTTTAACAAATCTAACAAGGGTTAGAGTGCAACATATAACTCTAAACATGTTCCATTTCACTGAAGCTAAAGTTTTGTTTTTCCACCAGTGGCTGACAAAATCGCCTACCTTATCGGCCTGAACTCAGCTGATATGCTTAAAGCTCTGTGCTACCCCAGAGTCAAGGTCGGAAATGAGATGGTGACCAAAGGTCAGACTGTGCCACAGGTACAAAAGCTGAGGAAACATGAAATATCTACAGATGTTGGTTTAAAAATGTCTGGTTTAAAAGCCAAGCAATTTTAAAAAAATGTTTGCCCTTATTTCTAGGTCAACAATTCAGTCAGTGCTCTGTGCAAGTCCATCTATGAGAAAATGTTCTTGTGGATGGTCGTCCGTATCAATGAGATGCTGGACACA